>OOFC01004164.1:101371-126210 GCA_900323345.1 Pseudochromis fuscus | reverse complement strand
CTGAAAGGAAGGGCAATTTGAAGATTCTCTCCATTCACTTCCATTGTAAAAAGTAGTTGGAAAAGGTTGAACAGTTGAAAAAGTAAAAGTAGTAGAAAAAAGGTTGAATACAAGTTGAAATGTCCTCAAAGAGCTGAACATTTTGATACATGAATGGTCTGTGTAGCTCAAAGTATGTGGAAGTCGTTAAGGTCCAAAAAACGGGCAGAAGAACTCAGAAGAAGTTTCATAATAAAGATTTGGATCTCAATAGTGTGAATGCTGGAAGCATCCACACTAATTAAAAGCCAGGGTGGATTATTCTGTAAAATTACTGACTTTTCTTGAATAACGAGTAGTCAATTTAAAGCTGTCTCTCTAACAATGGCTGGGGCTGTGATTGATATAAACAAATGAGTGAAAAAATAAAATAAAACACATAACCTGCCTGCAAATGTTACACACAATAACAGCCCTGTCAAAAGTGACAGAAACGAGAGAAACGCTTTTATCTTAAGTAGTAACAGGAGGATCTGTGTTTCCTATTTATTACATAATGCAGTGAATTTAATGTTTTGATCCACTTCACTCCTGATCCTGTTTGAAGCCTTAAAATGAGGCTCTGTACTAAAATATGACTAATTAAACAATAAAAATTAGAAGGCTTGTCTTTAACACAGCTCTGCCTCCAACTGAGGCCTATTACTTTCTGCTACTGAGGTAAATAAAGGCCCCAACCACTGTCTGAGGAAGCATGGTACCTAAAAATGCCCAAACCACATGAGGTAGTGACAAAGGAACATTTAGCACAGTGACTATAAGAGAAGTACCTTCGTCTGGACTGGACTTGCTGGATAGTGGTTCTGATGGATTGTGTCCGCTGGCCTCCTGGACTGAGTCACATGGAGCTGGACTCAAAACAGTTTCTGCAAGTGATGCCGTTGCTAACCTCCCGTAGACTGAGCCTGGATGCTGTCCATCACACAAGCAATCAAACCCAAGTAAGATAAATAACATTTACTAAACAACTATTTAAAAAATGAAGCGAACTCAAAGTAATGCAGTGCACAGGGTAAAAATTAGACCAACCTTGACATGCCCATTAAGAGTGCAGTCAGGGACGCCGTTGGGTTGCTTGTCAATAGGTGCGAGACCAGGTGGAGGAGACGGTGTGCTCTGTGTGTAACCCTGCACACCTGACAGCAGGATGCTGCTCAGGGTGGCCTGAGTGGCCGGGTGCAGCATCAGCTGAGATGAGAAGCCTAAAACAAAAAATGTAGGATCAGCAATTTTTTCAATTTTGAATGATTCATAAAGGAAACGCTTTTTCTGAAGGCTTCCTCCCTGAAATAATGATTAAGACATCAGTACTCCACCTCAGGATGAAACAGTCAAACAGTTGACTTTGAAAGTTTACCCACAAAAAACAACCCTTGAAACTGAAATATTGGTTTAACAGAAAATTTCCTGGCAACACTGTATACAAACCTTGGGTGCTAGTGAGAGAAGTGGGCCAGAGAGACGGGGAGGGTGTCGGGGTGCTGGGGCTCGGGGTCTGCAGGGGACTCATGGAGGAGTTTAAGCTGTTCAAAACGGCGTTCGGGGCAGCGGAGTTGGGGAGGGAGTGGGGAGCTGTGGCACCCAGGAAACCTGAGGAGAAGAGAAGGACAGAATGGAGAGATGGATGAAACGGTGGTGGTCCTGTCAGAGCGCGTAGCCATTTTTCAAGTTAATCACATGTTACACTAAGGCCCTCAGAAAATAATCTCGGTCTTCCCGCTATTTAACTGGAATTCCATCAAACTGCCATCAACCAGACAGCAAACGAGAGGAAGAATTTCCTAAATTTCAACAAGGTCACGGATGCGAAGGCAGACATCTAGTACGTCTTCATGCCCAATAAAACCATGTTATTGAGAGCACCAACAATGTGGAGCTTGGTGTCTTAACCCAAACACAGTGTATGAAAACAGAAAGACGCAGGTCTGTGGCTTTAACAAGGGGCTAGTTTGGCTCCAGGAATAAGGCCAGGGATTCTTCTGGCAGACTGGTCTGTAATCTGAGGACGAGAAGCATGTAGCAATTACTAAAGGCCGGGATGTGGCCGTCCACAGCTTCACCCTCAAGCCCCTGGGTTTAAATGAGACAGCAAAAAAAAAAACCTTTCTAGTGTCCTGGGACTTAATTGCACACTGGGATTGTTTTGTGACCAAATTTTAAAGCTTAATTTACTCATCTGAATTGCTGGAGACACAAGGACAAAATAACAATGATTATTTTTTTCCCCTAAAATCTATATTCTAGACAAATTATAAAGACAAATACATGTGCCAGTATTAGAAAGCACTCAGAGAGAGCAAACTTTCACCAAGGTATAATCCATGCCAGGTTCTTCCCATTGTAAGTAATTGGGATTTTTGGGATTTTATTTTATTTTATTTTATGGAAATTGGACAATGCAAACCATTTGTTCCTTGGGAAAACCCCTACACCTTTCCACAAAATTATTGGGATCTGTTCAGTAGTTTTTCAGTAATAACAAACCAACAAGAGTGAAACTGGAACCTCTTTGGCAGAGGTAATCAGTGCTCACATATCTCACCTTCCTCATTTTTTAAGCATGGACAAAAAATATCTCAGGACTGTGTGAAATGTATATTTGCTGTAGTTAGCATTTGATGACATAACATTTATATTTACACTTCTAGTAGAGATAAATTGTAATGTCTGTATTGCCAACATGTGCTTAGAGCCACTTCCTGTCAGCTTATTCTGCCTCTGATGCATTAGTCATGTCTTCGTTTCCATGTTTGAATCCCAGAAACATTATCACATGAATGCCAAAAGCAGATGACTGAGACGACTAAATATTCGTCATACGATACTTACTTGTACTCCTACTACAATCAATTAAATCTCCCCTGGAACCAAAACCCCTCAGATATCTGCTCCACGCTGAACCCTGCGCCTCCACGCTGAGGTCGTCGGTGCAGACAAACAAACCTCCCCCATGTTTAGAGTCATCCTGTGATTCATGAGACCGTGATTCACTCAAATTTGTGTGGAGGTTATTTTCTGATGGTTGGCTGATCAAAGATGTGAAGATGAGGGATTTACTCCTTGGCATGAAACTCATAGCATCATGGTGAGGTCAGTTCTGCAGACAGCTCCTACTGTAAAGTGCTGATAGAGATGCTGTGACTCACTGAATATGGATGCTGAAGATATCTGTAGAGATAAAACTAAACTGGTGGTGATATCAAGCTTTGAGGACATCTGGCTCAGATTTCAACAGTGGCAATTTCAGGGTATTTTGTGTCTGTGTTGTAATGTGTGACTGGTGCAGAGTGGACTGACATTGATGTATGAGGATATTAGTTCTTCTACAAAAACATCTCTGGTCAATTTTGTACAAAGAATAAAGGGTTAGCGTCTTATCTTTCAGTACAAATCTACCTTTTCCCCATCATGGAAAAAAGTAAAGGATAAAAATAATAATAAAAGAAGTCAAAGTGAACACATTAGACTTCGTTATTACCCAGATTACTCAGCCCCAGGCCAGCTGAGGCCAGGATGTCCAGGCCAACGGGGCAGATGAGGGATGGGGATGGACCATTGGTGGCTGGATTCAATGCCACGGAGGGCAAGGAAGATGACACGCCGTTGCTTTCGAGACCCAAGAGGAATTTTCGCGCTTCGTACATGTTCACTGCATTCCTCTCCACGCTCTTGACTATCACAGACTGCAAGAGATCGATGGGGAGAAGGAAGAGATGATGAGAAATCAACAAAGAACAGATGGTAAATAATATATATATATATATATATTTTTTAAATGGGAAGAAGGCAAGAGTTGAAAGGAAAAAGAAAAAGTGAAAAAAGACGTGAGAAAGAGGCAGAAGAGGAGGAGGAGGAGTGAGGGATAGATAGGGAAGAGAATGTTGGCACCAGAGATAGGGAGTGAAAGGGAGGCTGAGGGGGAGACAAACATAAATGGGAGGAAGGAAGAGGGAATTAAGGGAAGATTAGAAGGATAAACATGGAGGCAGTGTGGGAGACAGAGTGAGACATGGGAGCAACGTTTGAGAGAAAACATTTCTTAATCAATTACTTAACACGCATATCTCACTCTGCGGTATTAGAATCATGAGGTAATACCTGATATTTAATGACTATTACAGTATGACGCACACGATCATCAATAAACACGTAAGATTTTTAATTAAATCACAGAAAGAAAAGATTTGTTTTTTCCCCACATCACCGGAAACCCTGCCTTTTATAAAAACATTTAAAAAAAAAAAAGAAAGTAAACACAAGTCATGTCCCGGCTTTTCGTGTTCTGCCAATGTGGAGCTTTGAAAAATGGTTTCCAATAGCGATCAGTCTCTCCAGCACACACACACACACACACACACACACACACACACACACACACCCATCTTCATAGGTCTGCCAAAGTGCCAGGAGCACACAGGCTACGGCATGCATTTGGACGGTCCTTTTTGGATTACTGCTGTCACCTCGTTAAAATGTTTAAGTGAAGGGTTCTTAAGAGGATCTGGGCTGGGTCAGTGTTTACACTGGCACCTCCAGGCCGGTCCCTGCAGGCCTGTCGGGTTTGGGCACCGAGCCCTGGCTCAGGGTGGGATGTGGGCACCTCGAAGAGACAGTCAGGAGTAGGCCAGGCGAGTAAAATACGACTAGGAATATTAAGTGTTGTTAAAGAGCCGACCATGAGTAACATTAGTGGTCAGCTGAACAGAAAACAGGTGCAGCACAGTAAGTGTAAGAGATTACAAGTCACAGTATTTCACTAATACAGGCCACATTTACAGAAAGGCGAATCAGCGTACCTCTAAATTACTACCTACTTTACTAAAAATCATGTGAGCTGGAATATTTGAGACTCAATATAAAAAAAAAAAACTTCCTGTCCATCAGATGAAACATACATGGCAGGCTGTGTCCACAGGAGAGAGAAGACTAATTCCCCCGCTGTGGCAGATGTTGATTTGCCAAAACTCGTCTCTGTTTTGGTATGGCACGATTCCCCTCGGTACAGGGTTCCAGTTTTTCCCTTTTAAATTTCAACAAACGTTGATGAAATGTGACATGGCAATCTAAAATTTATTTCAATGTCATGCTGTGACGTTTGACAGGGAGTATTTCTGAAGTGGAACAGTGGCTTATTTGTTTTTTGCTAGTTCTTTTTTTCCTTCCTTGCCTCACACTCCATTTGAAGAGAGCTGCTGTGTTCATCAGTTTGTTTTATATAAAAAAAAATGTTAATGTCAGTGAAAATGCTGAATAAGTATGATCCTGGATGCATAGTCAATCTAATTAAGAAACTTTGTCATATTACAGGCAACAAGACTAAGAGTCTACAGTCATGCTAGCAGCTCTGAGAGGATGTACCTCGTGCACAGTGGTGCAAAAAATAATATCAGAACAATAATGTAATAAAGGACGAATGAATACTTCACTTATATGGCACCTTTCACAGAAAAACTGCAGCTCAATTTGCTTTACAATTCAGTAACAACACTAAACAAAGCATAAATGCTGGCAGCGTCACCATGGAAACATTTGCTAATTAGGATTAAATACAAAATCCAGATGAGGTCTGTGTGAATGTCATTGGCTTTGCTGAGAAATATCTGAGTACTATAATGTATATTTGCTGTAGTTAGCATTTGATGATATAACACATTTATATTTACACTTCTAGTAGAGATAAATTGTGCTGTTTTGCATTCCCCCTGTAGAGTTTTGTTATGTTAAAAATAAATCTAGAAATTACACAAATCAATATTTTTCCACAGTATTATGCATAATCATTTTGAACAATATAATATAATAGAGTTCTGTTTAAAATATTAAAAAAAAAATATCTTTGTCTCATTATCTGTTTTTTTATGTAAAAAAAATCACATTATAATATAAATGTCAAGGAGATAAAAAGCCTAAATAAAAAAAAATTATATCTGGGTCATAATTTTGAACACACCCTGAGGGGAGCGTTAAAGCCTGAAAGACATTTTAATCCATATTGTTGATGGACTGCCACTAAACCACAGATCTGAACCTCATTGCAATGCTAGAGGGGAATTCAGAGGGTCACTAAAGTCATTAGGATTCATCGTATCGCCATCGTTTATTGACAATTCATCAGATACTTGTTGAAATATTAACGTCTGCATCAAAATGAGTGACTGAGATTGTCATTCCTGAAGCGATATCACTGAAATAAAATGTGAGTGTGTTGTCGTACCTTGCTGGGTTGTTTTGGCTTTGGTTTGATACTGATGAAGACGTCCAGCTGCTCCATTAGTGCTGTGATACACTGGGGCTCCACCTCAATGTCTTCTTTAATGTCAAACATTAATACCAGAGGCAAACAGCCCTGCGGAGCAAGCACAGAATTAAAATACATCTTCAGCACACTCTTGTTATCTTTCAAAACTGCTACAGTATATTGTTACATTATTGTTCCCGTACATTATAGGATACTTCTCGTAACAGTAGTAAATTTTTCTTTATACTATACCATTTGCAACAAGTTAGCCATACCAATAAATACAAGATTCACTGCTGGATCCAACCCACACAAAGCTTGGGAAATTCCGCCAAGAGCAATCTGTTTTGCATGATCACCACCACAAGCACCACAGACATCTATATTTTGGGCTGAGAACTGGACAGCCCTCCTATTGTGTGTGGGTGTAATTAGCAGTAGAGTATAGGGCCAGGCTGGCTCTGACAGGGCCTGAGATCGGAGCTGTAATCTACAGTCTGGCTGGAAGAGGCCAAATCACACAGTACACCACTGCGGGCAGGACTCCTCTCCCACCCCCTGCACGTCCACTCGCTTTCAGAGTGTAACTCAGTCACCTACTCCTCTTCATCCTCTCCAATCTCCTGTTTTCTATGCTATCCCCTCCTCTAACCCGTCTCATTAATCAAATGTTTTTCACTCTCGCCGCAAAGTGAGACAGTGAAGAGGCTCCTTCCTGTGTGTCCCGGTCCAGACCGAGAGAAAGTCATGTTTAGTCACTGAAACAACTTTGGCATTTGCTAAATGTCTTTGGGGCCAACTGGGAGACTGCAGACAAAGAGAAGGCAGCTCTGGCAGAATTACTGCCCCACATCATGGATCTCCAAACAGAAAGCTGTTTACAGCTGACATGTCTTATACACACACCAGCTCAGCAAAAACTTCAGGCCAACAGTAATTAAACAGCCATTACTTTTACACATTTTTGAAACATACTTCTGCTTTGCATAATTTAGATAAGGGTGGCCCTCGGTGGTCACAGGCAACAAGACAAGAATGACCACTGAGCATTTTTAACCGAAAGAAATGTAAAAACTCTAATGCTAACAGAAGCAATGTGTGCATTGCAGCAGGGGTTGAGGTCCAATCCCCCAGAATCCACTGCACACGCAGGCCAAACCAGTCCCATTAACACCAATAAGAATGCTCTGTGCATGGACAGAGCATCAAGAAGTCAAAGTAATGGAGATGTGTGTCCATCATCCATGCAGGTATGTGGCAGTAACAAATCACACAGACTAACCTTGACTCAGCTACAGATTCTTGTTTATCTGACATAGTTTCAGCAGAAGAAGTTTCAGCAGAGTGAGCAGAGCCAAGCAAATCTCCCCCAAGGCTATTCAAAACCCTCGAAGGCAATCATGGTTTTACTTCTTAACCTCGATTTTAAAACCCACGCATCCTTCACACATACCATGATGATAGTTAAACAGTGATCTCCATTATAGCTACCACACAGTATGTGGACTCTGTATATGTAAGGAATATAATGCCAATGCCATCTCTTCACCACAAAAACAAAGCTTAGCAGTTTAGAGTCATTCTTTCAACCACTGCATGTCAATAAAGAAAAACACACAAAGAAGGTACAGACCATGAGATACTGCCGCGCCAGGCACACTGATTCAATAGTGCCCTGAATGTAGACTGTGGATTTTTTCTGGGGGCTGTTGGGGTCGGGGAAGTGGATCTGGGCTCCCGTCCTCTGGGTGATGTGCTTGATGTTGCTGCCATTGCGTCCCTTCATGAAGAGGTGGTGTTGTGGTGCGATGTCCAGGTGGGTGGTGACTGAGATGGTGCTCGCAAGGCTGCCGGCCAGGTGCTCCAATAACAGAGCTGTACCTCTCTGGGAAAAACAAAAGTTAAAGATACACATTCATATTTTCATTCTAGCGACTCTGTTAAACTACAGAAAAGACTAAGCTGCTGTGACGTCAACCGTTTGTTGTGGATTTACATCCTAAGCCAGGAGTTTGGCATTTGAACATGGACTTGTTGGTTTTTAGATCCAGACGTGACCATATTTGGTGGCTGACTCCAGACCTGTCAATCAAACGAACCCGTAACTATTCCTCTTTTTGAAGCCTGATATCTACTAAATGAAGGACTTTAGTTGATGACATCAGAATGACTTGAAAGTGACAACTTGAAATGAAGTCAAGTGGATTTTTTTGGATCCAGAATCTAGTGTCTGTTGGGAGTATTCAACTTTTTTCATTTCTGCACCAGCTTCACTTTTGAAACCAGGTCATTCATCCATTTCTATACACACTCTTTAGTTAAACTGTGTCTTTCTCACAGAGATGTTTTCAGGAATGGTCACATTGATGATATTAATGCATTTTAAATTTTGATTTTAATAATTTTTAAAGTAATAGTAGAAAAATAATGGTATTTATTTATTGTTTTTTATTTTTACCTCCCAGAAAATTGTGTTTCACTTGTTAATCCACCCAACATGACAGAACAACTACTAGATAGAGTAGGTGAATAGGTGTTTTTGTGAGGCTATTACCCAAAGAGCATTTAATGCAATTTTAGGCAATATCAGGGGATGGGATCTTGTCCAAAATAAATCCAGAAAAAAAATAAAAATCCTATCTGGCAGGATTTTTATTATCTGGTTGCTCTTTTCACCACAACAGTTTTCAGTTGATGGCATCAGTACAGTTGCATCTCGTCTTTGCAGAGTTTTGGGCTCTGTAAATGCTTTCCAGTTTCATCACTTAGTCTATTGCAACAAGATGCTTTTTTTTTTGTTTAAAGTGTTTGCTTTGTTCAGCCAAGAATCCAAAATCCAAAGACACTTAAAAACCAACAAATCCACACATTTAGGAAACTGAAACCAGAAAATCTTTGGCATTTGTGCTGGATTTCTCTTTTCAGCAGTTTATTTTCAACATTTACTTTCTATGAGCAGTGTAGTGGTGAATAATGAGTCAAGTAAAAGCTTGCAATCTCATTTTAAATGCATGCTAAGTGCAGGAGGGAAGAGGATACGTGTCTAAAAATTATCTTTACTGACAAAGGATGATAGTTGATGATTTTACGAGATCATCCAAAAGCAGAATAAATCACATAAAGATGGGATGAAAATTAAGCCAAAGCTAAAACAATATTACTTTTTGAGCAATATCCAAACCTCATTAAAAAGTAATTTGTTTAACAAGCTGAGCAGAAGAGCTATGCTGCCTGAGAAAACACCAGTGTTTTAACAAATGAAAACTATTGTAGTTTCCACTGCATCTGCCGGCCAGTCTCATTCCTCGCTGCCTCTGCAAGCCATCACTTGGCCCAGTAAAGTAAGTCATTTCTAGCGTGCAACAGGAATCTGCACACTGCGGCCAGCACAAGACAACAATCCACAGCGGTTTTGGCAACCCTCGGAGGTGTTTCGAGGGTCTCACACCACCACACAACATAGCAAACATATTCCTCTGATCCTCCAGCCTTCATCTGGCAGCCCTCCCGGTCCTGACTGACCCCTCAGACCTACCACAAACTCAGGATCAGTGCTTTCGCATATGCACACATTCACTGTGCACTAATGCACACCAGCATGCAAATCCAAACAGAAGTGGACAAGCAGACATGAAGAAATAAATGCAAAGATGTATATGTGCCAAATGCAACTGCTGGCAAACTGACATAGGATCCATGATGTTAACTGAGGCTCAATAGTGGAAAAAAAGTGTGGATGTGATTTTTTTGGCAGAGATGATGGGAAGACTCCTTGGCAGCCTTTAACTACCCACAGCCCAGATGCCAGTGGAGGAAGTGCATCTCTGTGTGTTTATATACATGAGCTATAAAGTATGATTATGAACATACAAAAAGTTGGAGCGAGGAAACACAGGAAGAAACTCCAAGACTAATTTAAAATAAAACTCTAACTCAGGGGAGACTTCTGGACCTGGTGCTGCAGCAGTCAGGCAGTGTCTCCCTGCCTCGTGCAGACCTGAACCAGCAGCCGTCCGGTTCAAGTGGCCGACATCTCTCAGCACTCTCTTGCCCCTGTGGTGCTGAAAGTAATGAGGCGGTTTATACGAGAAAAGTGAGGAACGCTGACAGTGTTGGTGGGCCTTGACGGGTAGCTTAAGAAACCTTTTTTTGGTCTGTGGCTGGCCATGTAAATGGGTGGAAAATAACTCCAATATTCCAACACTGCAATGACTGACAAGGAGTGCACGGGTCAGGGTTCAGTTAGTTATTCATGCGTCTTATACAGGACATACTGGATGTTTGGTCTAACCATAATTTTGCTGCAAGTGAAAGGGAAAACTAGACTAAAACTGAATTTATATTGTTGCTTTTACAATTGATGCAAAATCAGGAAAAATCTCTGAGATGGAAATTAGAGAACTAATGCCACAAATGAACTATTGACACAATAATGTGACTCATTTTCTTCTTAAGCAAACCAACCAAATATTTACTGGCGCCAGGCTGTAAAATGTGAACATTTGCTGGTTTTCTGGATTTTATGTTTGTAATTTCACTGTCTCTGGATTTCGGCCCATTTGTCAGACAAACAGTTTAAAGATGTTACCTTCAGCTCTGGAAAATGGTAATAGACTTTTTTTTTTTGCCTCTCAAACAAAAACCACAGATCATCCCACTCACAAAACTCTTCAACTCCACTGACACTTTATTCACTTCAAAATTCTCACCTTGACCGCGTTGGCGTTGTTCTGCGAGCCGCGGACAACACCGGTGGCCCTATAGAGGCGTGTTGGGGGCTTGAAGGAAACTGTGAGGTTGTAGGTCTGTGAGATGTGCTGCACAGTGGGGGAGCTGGGGTCGGACTGCATGATGGCCGGGAGCTCGAAAGACAGCACGAGAGGTAGCAACTCCTGCAATATGGTGGGAGAGCGAGAAGGAGAGAGGAAGTGAGGGCGACTGAAATACTGCTTCAGACATAGCTGGTAAGTTCATCATTATTAGTGTATGAAAAAAATCTTAAATAAAACATGTCAAACCAGATTTCTTAACAAAATGGTAACAGACACAGCGGAGCAGCTTGTATCGCAATGGGCTGTCATTCAGACTGATTAAGACCATTTGGACACCGAGTAAAAACACAGAAGGAAACGGGTGATTTCTCCACATGTGCGATTTGACGGAGAGACAAAACAACCCTTTCTTCAGCAGAAGGTGGCAGAGCTTGGCATGCAAATCTGTCAGCTCCAATAAATCCAGAGAAGGTAATCACAAAGGAGGTAATCAGTGCCGGCAATAAGACGCTATGTTTTTAACCGAGGTATAAGCCCATTTCATCATTTTAACATTATGGCTACACAGTTGGTTTAAAATTTTGCAAAACACCAGCCTGTTCATTCTCATACATTAATTTCAAGTCACTGAATAAAACCGCACGACCAGCAACAGACATCAGCTCTTGTCATTTGTACACCAGCCAACAATCAAAGAAAATAGATGCTGACAGGAAGGCTTCACTTCATGCATACACATGCTTATACATGCATGGGAGAGAAACTGCACAGGCACACACCCATACACAGACAAACTACAGGGAATGTACACATACACACTCATAAAGAGAATACACACACACATTCACAGTTATCCAAACACTGACTCTTGGGCAGAGCGCCACTATGGTTTTGGCTGCCAGTGAAGGGCAAGCAGCATGAATTGCTCTGACCAAAGAAATGCATCCCTGATCAGTCCCATATGTGCTTAGCCTTACATTTATATCACGTTTCAGCACTCGCTCTCCAAGGGCTCGAGAAATTTAGGTCAGCTCTGAGGGAAATGCAGGAGAGGACAAGCAGAGCAGCAGGAGTCAGGCGCTGAATGAAGAATAGACTGATTTTTATGGCGGAGCTGACTTCAGCTTTTTTCGAGAAGTCTACCTGGCAAATATGAGCTTCACATGTATTCAATCAGAAAGCTCTGTTTTAAGGCCTCTGTTCTCCCAACATGAGGGTGAGAGATGAAGAAAAATGAAAATATCTTGGAGGTAAAGCGACTGGCCAGACCTTTCATCACCTGCCTGTCAGCTCCACCTTGGAAAGCAGCGAGAAATCCCCGAAGAATCCATCACCTCAACTACCGACTTGTTACAGACTTGAACCGAGCTCCACCCAAAAGGCCTCAGGAATACACTAGACCTTGTATGTCCACTGTCATAACCCTGAAAGCTGAAGGGACATTACCTTCACTGCTATGGGGGAAGACACAACCCAGCCACTTCTGGTTTTAAAAGAAATGGTGGAGGATGTGGTCTGAAGCCCACCCAGAAGAAAGTACTCTGTTGCAAGGGTAAACTCTACAGTAGTGGGTCAAAAAACTGAAGTAAACTCTGCTTCGTCTTGTGTTACACAGTGTAGTGCCTTGATTTCAAAACAACCAAAAAGTCCCCTCTGATTTCTCTTTAAAAATAGACTCAGTGGAAGTAGTTATTGGATTTTTGGGCAACAGATTTCATTTTTCTCTCTATTTACCGTATTTTCCAGACTATAAGCTGCTACTTTTTTCCGACGTTTTGAACTTAAACACTGGTGTTTCTCATGTATCGGCAGCATGAAGCTCGTTGGCTTTTTACAAGCTAGCAAGCTCCATGCCGCCGATACATTTAGCATCGTCACATCAGACCCGGTCAGAGCGGACCACATGAAATTGAATAAATTCAATAGCGGCTTACAGACAGGTGCGCTCAATAGTCAGGTATTTTCAAAAAGATCACCATTTTCTTACCATATTCTTAATAATAAACCGGGACCAGGATACAATTAGCTTGGATTAGAAGATATCAACTTAAAACTAGAGCACTCAAACCCCTGCTATGGCACAATCCAGCTGTACTGATGCTACAGACCGATAATACCAACACTAACTTGTTGAAACAGTCATCTATTACCACAGATAGGAGTTTTCAGACTGGTTTTTCTCGGGTTTTGGGATTTTTTCCAGATTCCATCCTCTGATCTAGTTTCCTAAAAACATTTACATCTGTTCATGGGATTTCCCGTGATGTGGCTAACAGACAGACAGACAAACCAACAAAAGCACAAACATAACCTCCTTGGTGGACAAACAGACTACAGCATGTTATTATGTGAGCTTCAGAGGTGCAGTTTAATTTACCTTTGGACAGAGCCAGGCTGCACTGTCTTTATACAAAGCTAAACATAAAATCTGCTGGCTTCATACTGAATGTAAAAATGATTCATCTTCTCATCCAAACTTCAGCAAGTCAGCCTTCAGTGTTCAATAATTGAATGTTTAACCTACAAAGCTCTTGATGTTTTAATAGCATACATGATATCCGAGTATCCCAGAACTATGAGAGTATCAAGGTCTGGTTCCACTGAAAGAGGCCAAGTTGACAAAGAGGAAAGTCTTTATACTCAGCCTACTGGTCTGCTGACTGGGTCTTCTTTGGAGGCCAGAACAATCTTTGTGGTTCTCTGCAGCTTAGGTTATAACCCTCTTTGTTCAACAGTGGTATGGTTAAATTTGAATTCTTCTTTTTTTTCCACCAATAACTAAAGAAAATAATAAAAAAAATCAGTTGAATGGGGTAGTACCTTGTTGCTTATTAAAACAACCATTAAACACGGAGAGGTATGGGCCTGCGTGCATGCCGACGTTTGCCAATGCACACCGCACAAATATCCTGTCTGTCTCTCCATCACACACACTTCACTCACTCAGTCACTCTCTCATGCAAACACAGTCTTGTTAGTTTTGGTCAGTTCACAGTGCAGGAACGTGTTCACTGTAGGCAAATGCTGTGGTGTTGAAATACAACAGGAGTTCAGAGATGTAACAGTTCACACGAGCACTGAGGTTCGCTGCCCACAGAGCTGAAGCTGGAGTCAGACTGAAACTGAAGATGGAGAAGAGGCGAGGAAATGGGTTGGAGATCGACTTGCCAATAAGAGCCGAGGCTCTTGCTTGTATTTTACAATTGTTTTAGGGAAGTGGTCTGGGAATAAGTTAGGAATTGGGCTTGTGGCTTCGAGGAAGTGTTGAAAATGTGCCTGGAGAGCACAATTACCTACTGTAACCCTGGAGCTACTGGACTGTGGGATTAGAGAGAAAACTCTTTATTTATTTATCTAGTAACTGTTTAGATGATGCATTTAGGAACCGGTGGAGTGGGGAAGTTGAGCCAGCTAATGTGTGGGAGAATATGAGATGAAGTAGGACTGAAATTCATCAGGTGGAATTTGTGTGACGTGACCGAAGGCAGGAAGAAGAAGAAGTAGCATGGGCAGGGTTGTAAACACAACTCGGGGAGCCAGAGGGGCTAGCAGTCTAACAACAGCAACCGCTAATGTGTTAATTATACAGGGCTTCATCCAACGCTTGCAATCCTTTAATTATTCTCTGCCACTGTCCTCACACTCACTACGGCCAAGCAGCATTTCTCATTCTCTAGTTTTTTGTCGTGCAGTTATGAACAAAAAGAAAACACATATTTCCTGATTGAGAGATAAACCCTGCCTCAAAGTGATCTCATGATTTTACGTGTAAAATTTCCATCTCCATAACTCAAAGCAAAAGAGGCTGGAAGGAAATGTACAATGAGCACATCATAAAACGTAAAAATAATCTCATGAGCTCAGCCATGCAAACAAAAGGGTGTGAAAAACATATATTTGGATAAACTGTTTATACCCGACTGAAATCAAGTGAGACTTTGAGATGTTTAAGCCAAGCTGTGCTCCATTAAAGGTCAAAAGTACAAACTTACAAGTCTGCAGGGAATGAGTTTTTGATACGCGAAAGTTTTGGGTGGAGTATTCCTTTAAGACAAGCGTGGCCGAGTTCCAACTTACCCGTATTTTTACTCGAGCTGCCTCCACCCCTCCTGGCTGCCCAGCGATGGACACCTGTTCACAATAAAGAGTAACATATGTAAATCAGCCCGTTCTGACCCGATCCAAGACAAACACACAGTTGCACGTCATTTCACTGTTGAGAACCCAATGCAGACCAAACAGGGAGAGCAGTGAAAGTTTAATCCTGTAACCGAATCCATTTAGTGACATATGTGCAGGTGGCGTTTACAACCACACCGTCACCATAAGTATGAATTGAATCATAGCAATAATGTGGCTACAAAAATAGCATCCAAAAGAGAGGTGATGTATTTTATAACCACCAAGATAAGAAGTCAGATTAAGTTCATTTACATAGTAATGAAAAAGGTGATAAATAGTCTCATTAGGCTTCTCCTCTCTTATCTTTCCCCTTGTGCATAAGCAACTGTTTGCCACTGTGGAGTAAACAAAGACCTGAAGCTTGGTGCTACTGCTGCAGAACAAATAAAAAACTGTTTTTTTGGAGCTCTTGTTAAAAAAAGAAACAATTAAACCAACATACAGCAGGTCAGTCTGGTTCATCTCTGGCCCCCAGTGAAGCCACACAAAGAAAAAACACATGTACATGTATGTACACACACACGCAGCACAGCAGGGAAGTGCTGTGAGCAGCAATTAAATATTTCAACATGAAAACCATTGTAAAGCCACATGTTAGCAAACACTGGCCCTGCTGAAGTGTGCCCCCACAACATCCTGAATCATATCAGCATGGTGGGAATTAAAGGTAAGCTGTCACTTTACTGATTTTCACATTTATCTACATTTGCTTATCAACTCTGCTGCACTCCTCAATATGCACTGTATCTCAAAGGCTCTGCTGCAGTTGGAAAGCTTTTGAAACCAGAGAACGAGACAGCTTAAAGGGCCTTGGACCTAAAAGGAGTCTCTTGCTACTTATTATCAGCCCGTACTTACATCTTCAGAGTAAGACTGGAGGGGGCTTAGCAGTCTATGAGATACAGAGTACTGAAAAATTTAATGGTGTACACATACAGAATGTGCACGCAGTACTATGCAACATCTGCAGAGATAAGGTTGAAGTCAGTAGACCTTTAAAAGTAATCGAACTTGTCAGTACTTTCATACACAGGTGCACCGGAGAGCAGCTGGCAGAGATACATATCTAATGATCTGCCTGGCAGCGTGCTCCCTTGAACTCTTCATGCTGCACTTTAATGGTAATTACAGCAGGATCCTACTGCTCTTATAAGCGAGTCCAGCCAAAACACGCCGGCTTCCTCTGGGTCGGCCAATCCAAACAGCCAACTGGACCAGCTCTCTGCAGCCCTGTCCAGTCTGAGACCCTTTGACAGTTTTGTAAAATGGACTGGAGGGCTGCATGCATGGATCAAAAAGTTATTTAGAACGTGAAACCTGAAGCAACCAACTACTGAAGAAAATCAGTTGTAGAGGGATGACGACAGGAAACACTCACGGCAGCAGAGAGCAATAAGCTCGCACTTAGAGGCACAATTATGGTGCAATGTTGTGGCTCAAAAGATGAAAGAAAATATTCAATGAGGCTCAAACCTGGTTGCTTTTCTCTGCCTGGTTGTTCCTGTTAGAGTCTGGGAAATGGATGTGGCACCCTGTCTCCTCCATCACCCTCTTGATATTGTTGCCCCCTTTTCCAATAACGTGGGAGTGCTCCGTGTGGGAAACATCCATCTTCAGAGTCACCCTGTTACTCTGAGGAGCAGAAAACGAGGATGTGGGTAAAAATGACAATTCATAACCTTCATCACATTATTAATACAAGTCAGTGGGTGGAGTAGATGTACACCATCAAAATGAAATACCGCTGTACCAATGGGTAATGCAACTATTTGTGCATACGGTGCAGCTGATGGTGTCCAGGAGGCTTGATACAGTATCCAATTTCATAAAAGGCAGCTTATGAAACTTTCTATACAAGCGTTGTCACAGATCATATCTAATTTGTTTGTTTTCTTGGCTTTTTTTTCCTATAAATTGTATAAACAAACAACAAAGAGGGCTAAGACACTCTGGTTCCCACCCTGCCTCTGATTAAAAATCCTGCTTCACTCAAAGACCAGTGCAACATCTGTCCCCTTGACTCCATCTAAACAGTCACAAGACCCCAAATTTACAATTTCCCCTCCTTTAAACACTTTCACATGCTGCAGTCATTCATACAAGAAACAAATGAGCGCAAAAATATGCAGTATATTAAAAATGAATTCAATTATGAAGTAACTCTGCTGCATCTGCCAGAGTCAAAAAGCATTTTCGTGACAAAACCACATGAAATGCTATAAACAAATCTGATCGTGTGTTGCTGTTCTGCGTGTGGCTGTTTAAAGTGCACGGATGACTTACTGCCCCCAGGGGGTGCTACAATGCAACCACACAGGTACATGATTTCATGTGTTGCCATGGCAACGAAGCCTGCCTGCCTGCCTGCCTCTGTGCACACACTACAATCCATGACAAGCTTAGGGATGCAAGTATCTGGCTAGATTAGTGACAAGTTGTACCACACTGCTGTGTGCAATCTGTCACTTGGACAGGGGGGGAGCTGAGGTGAAATACATTCAGTCCAACTTAATACCAGGAAACGAGGAGAAACACACAGGAAAGGGAAGATGAGACAGGGAGAGGATTACACACATACACATCAAGTCTATTTTCACCGTGATAAAAGGTGTTTACTGTACCTTTGTGTCAAGGACTGACATAATTCTGTCTTTGGCTTCCCTCACGTTCTCCCTCTTTCCACACACCTTGATGTGTGGATCTGCAGGAGAAAAAAATAAATAAATAAAGCCAACATTAAAAGCGGGAGAGACAGAACGAGTGTTTAATGTCTGTGGATGCTCGGTGTGTGTGTGTGTGTACGCGAGTGCGAGGGAGTGAGTCAGTGCTGATAAAGAGCAGAGATAGAACGAGACAAGTTAAACCCATTTAACCAAACATGACACAACAGTCTGCATTTGTCAACAAATTACAGTGCATCAGAGACGAGCTCTGTGACAGTAATTGCTGCTTTGATATCTGCCGAGTCTCATTTAAGTCGGCAAGCAACCAGTCTGCGTGGTGATGGGGAGGGGGGGTGCGCCTCTGTGGAATTACATTCAGGCAATCCATCAGTCTGTAGAGCTTACAGAAAAGACTGGGAGCTGGAGGTAATTGTTGTGCTTCAGTTTAACCTCAATAGAAAACTCCATACTTCCTTGAACCCTTAAAAACTACAATAACTCATGTCTTGTCCTTTTTCCTAAAGACTTCGTTGCACATGATTTACCATTTGTGTGTTCTTTATTAACTGTCACCAGTCCTGTTTCTGCAAATTTAAGAAAATGACATAATATTGTCCTAATTTGTTGTGTAAATACATTAAAAACACAGAAGATCATGCAACCAAGGCCCTAATAGCTTAGGTAAACTGTGCCTCCTTGGTTTCTAAATGCCTCAGTTAAAACAACCAAACACTGCATACCTAAACCATTCAAAGCCAGCACTTGTGTCTGTGCAGTATTGGGTAAGTCTACATCTGGCTCCGCTGCATATTGGACCCCTGGAGGACGCCAATGCAAAAACACATCAGCACACACGCAAATATAAATGTGCACACGCATGGTTCTACACACCCACGGTCCATCGCCCCTGTGTTAACTGTACTGAGCACCAGGAAGTCCACTAAGCCCCCTTCCAGGAATAGCCCTCCCTGTACACACAGCATCTCAGATGTACAGTATAGCCTTTAGACAGGACTCCCTCAATCAGATTTATTGTTACAAAGTCACTGGGACCTTAGAGAAACCCACAGTTGCATGTTTAAACTTCCAAGGAGCTCAGGAAAAAAAAAAAAAAAAAAAAAAAATCAGGTCAGGAATGAGTAAACGGAGAAAAATAGTCAGATGGTTTCTTGTAATGTCAAGTCATTTTTGGTAAATTAATGTTTTTGATCATGTAATATTACAAACAGTAACTCACAAAAGTCAAATCAGTAAACAAGTGCTGATTGTGTTAAAGCATCACGGGGGTCAAGGAAACTCAACACGCACACACTCCAAGAGACGCTACATCACATGAGAGAGTAACAACTGGTCCAGAAGAAGTAAACAAAAACCAAGCTGCAGCCTGAGACAGAAAATAAGAAGAAAGCACAAAGAGTGGTCAGAGATCTATCACAGCCTCTGCACTGGTTCCAGGAAAAGTTTCCCATCATTCAGTTGTTGCTGTGAACAATAGAAACCTTCCCTCCTGTGGCACCCACTGTGGCCATTAGAGGGAGTATGGCTCTTCTCGTGTCCCCACTCCAACCTGCACAGCACATCTGGCAAACATTAGCCGGCCTAAACGAGTGTTGCAGTCGTGATGTAGAACACCCCCGCATTTTTGAAGTGCAGTGTGCTCCATGCCTTTCTTTTTTTTTTTTGGTGATTGATTGTGGAATAAAAAATGAACACCTTAAGTCTTAATTTGGCACATGCAACACCTATAAAAATAAACAAAAACAAGAGCAGGCGTGCAGCTGCACAAAAGTGAGCGTGTTCAGTCGCACAGATTTTTATACAGTTTCACTTGACGGAGAAGAAACCTTTTGACCCACAGCTTTCTACTGGCAAGGCTGAAGCATTTTTCCAAGTGAGGACTACATTTGAAAACACCACACGAATGAAGAGAATTAAGTCCTTTTGGCTTTGGGTTTCTCATTCAAAACATCTGCGGAAACACTGAAACACACAACTGGCAGGTTTGGAGCAGTATTAATATGATTTCAGCATAAAAATGAAGCGTCAAACTTTTAGAATTAAAAACCTAAAGACCGTCGTACAGTACTGACCACTCTGTCGCACAGTCCTTATGTAGCTGCACAGACCTGCCTCTTGAATGAGGGATACAGGTCCTCAGTGTATTAAATCACCAAGACCGTGCCGGTGATGGCTTAGCCCCAAAGGCCAACAACTGGCCTTATCACACTTATGCAGGTGGCACAGATAGCTAGCCGCAGGTGATAAATGAAATAGAAGAGCTGGCATTTTGATGGAGTGTGGCTGTGTATGCGGAGCGGTTACAAACATACAAATCCCCCCACATCTGCCGCTGTCCTGCCGAGTATAACCAAATCCAGACTTCCACAAGAAAGATAACACTGATGCAGAAAACAGGAAAACAAGGAAAACCAACACTCTTAAAGAGCATGATTTAAGATGGGAATTACTAAAAATAATCTACTACCCTGCTCCAACAAAACAGCTCTGCCCTCTGCTATTTTTATCTGCTATTTGAACTTTAATGTGATCTAATCTAATGTTGCATGATAATGGAGGAAAGGAATGTGGATGATTACTTGAGGAATTTACCGCTTGGCTTCTGAGAAGTATTAATCAACAGGTCGTGCATCTTTAGTTGTATAATTTAAACCTGTTGTATGCCGTTTAGGCATCTTGCCCTTTCTCTTACCTTCCCTCAGTCCCATGAGGGTTAGATTGTTACAGCATACGTATTCGCTCAAAGATAACTAAGTGATTATCCAACATTCTTCCCCTCTGCTCCTCTCGGTTTACGCAACACTGAGGGAAACTCTGACAGGCTACAAATCATGGGTCAGAATTTTAAATCTCCTGAATCTGTGCACAGAACATCATTCCCAGGTGGTGTTGGAGGCAGGTTTTGTGAATGAACTAATACTTTGAGGTGAATGGAGGGCTGTGCCTGAATGAGCTGCCAGGAGTTACAGTTGATGAAGTATGTACATGGAAAAATATTAAAGATTCTGAAGTAACCCCATCGACTATTGTCTGTACGGAGTGACGGAGGAAGTTACATAACATCATTGGATCGCACATCTGGCTTGAAGACGCACACTGGCAATCCTCCTGAGGAAAACAAAGCGGGCACAGCTACACCTACCGCTCACCCTCCCCTCTCCTCAAACCCTGCCTCACTCCCTCTCGGAAGAGCTTTAAATAACCGTGATAATGTTTTATTGGTAACAGAGCGCTGGAACAACTTGGCCAATAAATGCGGGAGCTTCAGTACAAGCAACTCCCACCCGTCCGCCTCCGCAGCAAAAAAAAAAAAAAGTTCAGAAATTCCTCCATGCAGATGAAGTTACTGGCTTGTGAGGAACGGAAAACATGCAAGCTTTGATCTTTAATAATTAATGCTAGTGCAACCTTGAAATACTTCCCTCTTGTCCATCTAGCTCCGAAGTATTTCCTGAGAGCAGACCTCTGGCTAAAACAACACAGACTCATAATCATTAACCTATCTAAGACCATTACATGCATTGTATCTGATGCATAACAAATGGTTTTCATTAGAAATCACATTCCTACATTCTGTAGGCCTGTCATTCACCATAAACTCAGTGACACATGGCAAAAGGAATTGAAGCAGTGCATTGAATCAAAAATAGTCTTATATGGGATTGGAAAAAAAGAGTAGTCACCTTTTTTGGACTTCGCTCCAATTTTGAGTTTGGACGGCCAGGCTATCTGCGTTTGGGTCTCATCCATGATCTGAAACAGAGTGAAAAGGGGCTGACATCAGTTTATCACAGTTATCATCAGTATTGGCAGAGACTGTAAGCTGGCAGGCAAAACACAATTTAGATTTTTCAGTCTTCACAATTACCACTCATTTGTTTCACAGCAACACACTCTGAACACCACTGCTCAGAGTTATCAGCCTGCATATTTGTGAATGACTATTTAACACCAGCATTGGCTAGAAAAATTAAGTATCCATTGGGCTCGGACCAGTGCGGTGTCTTAACGTGAATTTTGGATTGATTCGTGTGTATACAACTACTTCATGTGTAATAGCAGACATTTTGCATGAAGCCAGGTATTAGTAGCCAGCAGGTAAACAGAAAAACAAACTGTAGTGCAAACCTGTGACAAGCCATAATCCAGCTATACTGATGTTATAGGCTGGATACCATTGCCCTGCTCTACTGTGGTAAAATAGCAAAAACAACATCATCATCTGGATGGAAACCTTTGGTCAAAGGAGCTGTCACTAAGTTAATTTTAAACATGTCTGGTGACATACTGTAACTGTATATGAAACTTTATGACGCCACACAAAAAGAAGGAAGAAAAATTGGCTTTAAAACACAAGCAAAATCCATACGACAATCTGCAGAAGAGGCCTCTGACAAGCCTACTGACTGTAACAAGGAGCATATGTATCAGTGGAAAAAATACTGCAGGCAGTAAGGAGCTGGTCAACAGGCTGTCAGCGATCCAATAAAAGGAAATCACCAGTAATCTATAACCTCCTGCTTCTCCTCTCGACCAGGAGGAAGCCTGCTTGGCTTTGTGGCTACAAATCCAGAAAACAAACCCATTCAGAACTGCCTGTCACGAGAAGTGGTTGATGTTATTGGGAGAGGGGAAAAAACTGGGGGGGAAAAAAACTGACAAACCCTCAGAAAAATTTGAAGCTGACGTGCACTCTTCTAATGGCTTTGTCCTCAATGTGCTCTATCCTTGTTTTCACAAACGTCCTGCGGTCTTCTGTTTGTTTTAATACTTTCCAGGGGTTTGTGTTTTCGGGGTGGAGAAGATATGAATTTCTCAAAGTTCTACAAAGTTTCATCCACGTGATCAAGTGCCCGAGGACTGCTCCAACACATTACACCAGCAGCAGGAGCCGCCACTTAATAGTCCTTGGTGGTCCAGTGCATTAAGCCATATGCCACATATTTTGTTTGTCACCAGTGCTCGCTATTAAAATTAGATGTTGGGCTTATTAGCACAACTACAGAAATTCACAGCATTTTAAAATTATATCAAGATAGGAGAGGGAAGGGCTTAAATCCCCTCCATATACTCAAAGTAGTGTTTGGCATCCTTTACAACAAAGTCTGACAGCTTATCCACTGCCAGCCTCACACACCTGTAAAAAAATATATATAAATCCAGAGCCAGCTTCGAAGGCTCTGATGTGCAGCTCTCTTGACTGTGAAGCTAAATACTCTCCAGTCCATGATGGTTGACTGGAAGCCCTTTCAAGCCTCACTGAGTTTCTACATCCTATCCTATAATCACATATAAAAATGGATGGCCTGGACAAGCACCATAACGAGGTGCCTCTGCCACCAACTGCTCTGCACTGGAAAACCAAATCAAAACAAGAACCTGAAGTCAGAAATATAACTTGTATTAAGCACCTTGTGATCTATCAAAGCCAGCTGTGGGAGGTATTTTTAGGCTTTCTAATTCTCCCTTTTAAAAAATGTCTCTCAAGATTATTACGCTTTCCTCAGAAAACTCATAAAAACAGATCGTTGGAGGCCAATAAAATCATTGCACAACATGATTGTCGGAGAAATGCATCCGTACTGATGTTCTGTTACATTCATCCATCTCTCTCCTAAGCTCTTGATTCAAAATGATGCATATCATTTGGAGTTATTGTTATTATCTAACAGCAGAAAAACACCGTCTCACTCATCCTCATTATTCATTTCGCTGCGTTTACTTGCAGTTTCTGCTGGCTGAATCTGGGTGTTAGTATCATATTGTGCAATGAATATGAAGGCGAATTCCTCTCGGATGATCTTGCTCAACTATTTTTGTGAGGAATTCATTCGTGGTATCATTAAAGCAACGAAGCTGAAAATAGTTCCAGCTTTAGCATCCACCACGCTAATGATCATGCATTATTGTCCTCCTACTGGAAACCCTCCATCCCTCCTCTCTGCAGTTTTCTATCACAAGCGCTGCAGTAATGTTATCAGTGTATTCACGCCGAATGGTTGTACATGCAGTGTAATTCAGGCTCGGACCCAAAGTCTGCTGCGTTCCTGGGTTTCTTACGAGCCCGAGGCACAAGCAGCTCTAATCTACAACACGACACCCTCCCACACCGTCGTCTGGTATTTGTGAGAGAGGACGATAAATCACAAACACCCCTGTAGCTCAACGCAAACTTTTCTGAAGTCACATGCTCGCACCAACAGCTGGATGTATCACAAACAACATTAAAAGGACATTCTGTTCCCGGTGATGAGGAGACGTTTCTCCAACACTTTTGTAACTTTTGTTTCTCCTGTGACGATGACAGATGTGTCTGGGTTTTGTCATGAAGGCGTAAAATTTTAAAAAGGTAGAAATTAAAGAAACAACACTAGAGCAAACTCTCAGGGGTAGCTGAAATCACTGTGGCAATTATGGATCAAATGTCAGATGACTGATGGAGAGTTTCATATAAAAATATCATTAAAAAGTTCTCATTCACGATCAAAATGTGATTTCAGTCATTTTTACGACCATATCAAAACTACAATGCAGTGTATTAAACCAGAAGAGAAAACGACTTATGATAAAACATGACATCATTTCAGACCTTCAATTATACTTTCCCAAAATTATCAAACATTACAGCTCATGCCTCATCAACTTTTTCTGTAAAAAGAGCTTTGTTCAGAGAAACCTGTTTCCTGTCCAGCGTTGCTGTTCTTGGCAGCGATCTGCAGATGGGACTGATTTCTGACAGACCACACACCATTTTAAAGGGTGGATGGTGTTTATTTTTTTGAAGGGGCTTGCAAATACCTCTGAAATGGGTCAAGATATTTGCACAAATTAAGTAACCTATACATTTACTGTTCCACCCTTTCTTCTCTGCCGCCCCACCCTTTCTGAAAGGATTTAAAAAAAAAAAAAAAAAAAAAAAGAAAAAAT
>OOFC01004164.1:90926-101351 GCA_900323345.1 Pseudochromis fuscus | reverse complement strand
TTCTGAAAGGATTAAAAAAAAAAAAAAAAAAAAAGACAGAAATGGCTCTGATAAGTTTCATTACACAACCTTGACATGATGATTGGTTCTTAGAGGTTTGCAGCTGGGGTATGGAGATGTCTGCAAGTCTGTATGAAAAAAATCAAACATGATATCATTAAGGAAATGTCCTCACAGACGGCACATGTGTTCGACACACGTGACTGTGTGTGTACGTATAGCACAGCAGCTATCGACATGGCAGAGGCATGTTTCCTGGACCTGACTGCAACGGTGCAGCTGTTGATTCAGCTGGAATGTGTGTGTGGATGTGTGTGTGTGTGTGTGTGTGTGTTTGTGAGGGGGACACAGGGGCTCTCGGGGGGTGTAAAGCGGAGTTAAGAGACTGAGAGCACAGCAGAGCTCGAAGCTGGCAGCATCGACTGAATCATCCCCATGAGGCTCAACAGTCATGTTAACAATCCAAGTGTTAACTCGCAGCTACAGCCCCGTTACTCCTCCAGGCTATTACTAACATATACACTGTACTGTTATGAAAGTGCTACATAGATTACAAGGAAGGCACCTTGGTAGAAAAATCCTGCAGGCGTAATTCAATCAAGACAACAAGTCCCTCACTGGATGATGATTTAAAGTATCTGATAAAACACAAACATGTTTGTTTTGATGCCACTCATGCTGACCTAGTTATTTCAACATTTCACATTTTTTGTGCCAACCAAATATCTCATCTTGACAATTTTAATTTTTTATATTTGCTATGTGTCAGCAAGACGAAATACAAGACGCTTCAGTGCTGCGGACCAAATGAAATGAATTAGCCTGGCCTCAGATCTGAGTGCCCTGGCACTTACACATCACGCCTGGCATTATTTTCAGAACCACAACCTCTGGGAAGGAGCGATGGTAGGAGGATCAGGGATGAACTGGCTAGAGGTTCAAAGGCATCCCTCTCAACTCAAATCCACCCCGAGCTCTTCTGTGGCGCACAGTTATCGTCTCAACCAGCCGAGATTCTCCACTTTGTGCTGGCCCGTGACTCGACTTCTTCACAGCTTTCCAAAACGGCTTATTGGTCTGTGCCATGATTTCACACTCCAACAGTTCACAGGCCAAAAAACTTTCACTGTGCTGGAGGGTTCATTGATGCATGGTTTCTGTTAAACAATCAGGAATTTAATTTGCAGAGAAACCCCCTGTGCTACAGCAGACTGATAACAATGACACACCAGTGGAGTGCAAAGACGAAATAACATTAAAAACAGCAGGAGGGGAGGGGAGAAAACGACACAAGAGCAAAAGGGGAGAGATAGGAGACCAAAACAAAAACTCAAAAAGGCAGAGGGACAGAACTGGCGAGATTCCCTCCATGTGACTTTGCACATGGCTAATTTCCCAGCTGGGACACACTCCTGTGGTTCAAACTTTGTCTGCCATCTTCTTTACTTTAATTGACTACATGAAGAGGGTGGACTCTAAGACACAGTGCTGGTCTGAACTCAGAGGAAGTCCAGCAGACAGTGAGTAAGAGGGTTTGATCAACCACAGCAAGAGGGGCCTGGGGAGAAAGTGCGGGGGTGGACCATTTTTATGTTGCTTTCGTCAGCGACCGGACTCTAAATCTCACTGTTGAGGCAACTACAAAAAATCTCACTCCCAAATCCCGGTGTGTAAAAAGTGCGTGTGCGTCAAAAATGACCATATGCCTTCGAATGAGAGAGCTTCTACGCATGTACTTTATTAGTCCCACTGAGTGTGTGTGTGTGCGGTGCATGGGCGTGTTGGACGGGCAGGAAGTGGTCCAACTAAGAGTTTCCATTTTCATCAACTTCAAGGTATTTCACACACCTCATCCGTTTTCTTTCAACAATACGGTTCCACAGTCACACTCTGTGTTTATTTTCCTGGCTTTAATTGGGCATGCATGGTGATCATGCTATCAGAGGGGAACTATACACAGTTATCCAAATGGAAATTCTACAATGAAAACATGACTTTAGCGCTCGTGCTTTACTGCTCCTCGCCAGCCTGCCAACCCAAACAGCTGCACACTAATTTCTAATTGACAATTTAACCTCCGGTAACCACTGTTTCTTTGAACAAGCTGTGACAATATTCAAGCCAAAGACTTTAAAAAATACGGTCTGCAAAGTCAATACACCAGCAGCCGCGTTTTGTCAGAGCAGCTTTGCGGAGCGAGGTAGACATCTACACTGGATATCTTAAATATTACGGTTATATCCAAACCAAAAGAGGTGGAGGCGGAGCTGCAGTACAGTATATCTAGAGTCCTTGTTAAAATTCCAACAAGGCGAATCTTAAGGCGCCTGGTTTGCATTACTTGGGTTTTGAGAACTGCTTCAGGGACAGTTAAATTGCCTGCTTCTTTGACATTTAACTCAGCTTCCTAACCTCCAAAACCAAATACGGAAAATAGACAAAAAAGGAATGCTAAAACAAACCGCTGTCCATCATTTATATCATTATAGTCCATTAACATACTACAGAGGGAGTTTAACATAATCAGGAAGTGGGGTTTTAAAAAAAAGAATGAGATACTTACAAAGTTAACCACACAATTAACAAGAGATCTTCATAATGGATGCTGTCAAAATTCAATTACGTTAACTTTCATTGTCGAGAAAGTGAGGTGTTTTAATTTCCACAGCCATGTGATTATGTTTGTCTTGATTATTGTTGATACATTAACACACAATTTCACTCAAATAATCAGGATTCAGGGTAATTTGGTTATCGGTCACAGAAATGCACAACACATTAAATTATGTTAATGGTTTTCCCTCATAATAACACTGAGTGCACAGTAAAGTCCATTGCAAATGTGTGCCTTCGAGCCCCACTTACTATTCCAGGGGATAAGTTTAATTACTGAACGGTCAGGGACTCTACTCTTTTCAGGAAATAATCTTGCAGGAAATTTTCTTTGATCTACAGTTGATATGATCGATGGGAATCAATCTGAACACATGCAGCACTGCGCTAAAGACTTTAGCACTGCAAATTCTGCCAGTTCCTTCAGAAATGCATTGAATCCAAAAACAGTCATAAAAAACTTTATCTTTAGTCACAAGAGTCCTGCAACACACGCCATGGCCTGGGCTGAAGAATAATATTGCCATTTAAAAAAATACTAACTGTCATTGTGCAGTTTGTCATAGTATAGTCGGCCGTAAAAAATGTCCCACAGGTAACTCAATAACAACTATTTCCAGGAATGGAAAATTGGTCTGAAAAATGTTAAGTTTCCCAAGACAGGAAACACTGAAGGTCATGTGCTTGCACTGTGAATTCTCTCATAACTGGTGATGTTTCAGGTAGAAAACGTTAGGTATAGGTCAGCAAAATCCAAAAGTATCTACCATCAGATGTGTATGTGTGCTTTAACAAGTTTTCATTAGGGATGCAACAATTTGTTGTTACTGTCGACAGTAGTCGATAATATAAGTAGTTGACAACAAATTTAATTGTCAACTAATGTTGTCAGATGTGTTTTTCAATGGAGTGAAGCATCTCCCTTCTTTCCTATCTCTGCTGAGAGTTGCACATGTAAAATAGCGTTCAGCAGCAAGTGAATATTATGGCAGTGGGCGGTGCCAAATTACTTTTTGTATCAGCAGAAAAACTGATTAAAAAGAAGAAGGAAGTATCCATCTTTCTTGTCTTTATTATTAAATATAAAATCATGTAAACACCCTCACACTACATTTAAAAGCTCGCCTCTAAATAAGAGCCATTTAAAAATGATGAGATTCATAATCCAATTAGTCGATAAATTGTTTCGCTGATTAATTGATTATCAAAATAATCGTTAGTTGCAACTCTAGTTTTCATATTATACAACATACAAGATGTGTTGTAATATATAAAAAATTAATTTCAGTAACTCTGCCTATTCTCTCACCTTCAATCAATCTTTGATATTGTTTATAACGCCCAACTGACTGCAGCATCATTACTGAATACTCAGAAATGATTTGACTGGGGGTTTGTACTTACAAAAATAATCCTTGTATGAAAGACATTTAGTCATAAAAGAACAATTCAAACAGTACAGTGACTCTATAAAACCAGACAGACAGTCTCATGCTTGAGTGATCAATGAGCACCAGTGAGAGGATGTGAGCAGGTTGGGGACTAAAAGAAGCTCATTCAAGACTATTTAAGATCACTGAGGCAAATCCTTGTTTTATTACATGTAGTGAAGCTTAAGAACTTTAATTAAATAATTGAAATAGAGAAGTCAGTGAGGCAGTGCTGGCCTGATTAGGGCTGTGTTTAACATGTTAAACACAAGATAATCTTGAATATTATGGTACATTATGCAAGTACGAAAGGCCCCAAGTGTTGTGTCAGCTGCGTTACAGCATCAGAGCCCCGGAGCGGTATAACGTTAGTGTCGTTCCATTGTTTTTTATTTGTTTGGATATGTAATTAGGAGTGAATGGAGGAGCACCTGACATCTGCTCCCTTTACCAAGGGAGAAAGTGCTGCTCAGTGGGCTTGAACACAACCCACAGACAAAGCAAACATTATCCAAAGTGCAGACTACACACTCACCTTCTGAAAGAAATCCTCCCCGCCGTTGACTCTCCCCTCAGACGCAGCTAGAATGAGACAGAAAGAGAAAAATAAATTCATAAAACCGCACAGAGCCACTCAGTTATGAACGCACAGCATAACCATAACACAGCAAATCACACACTGATTACCCGCTCCTCCAAATGTTACGGTACATTCACTCAAAGCTGCGTTTATGGTGGATCTCCATTTCTTTGGATATTGTCTTTGGCACAATGACTCTGATACTGCTGATTTGCAGGAATGGCATAAAATGTTCGGAGTAATTTTCTATAATCCCAGAGATTGGATACAGCTTCCGTGTAACAAATTGATGGATACAGTGAAAATATTTGTGCCCTTTACAGTAGCTGTTAATGGAGTATTTCATACCACACTTGGGTCAACTGGTGTTAGTTTCGCACTTCTTAAAAGAGGCTTTCACACTTTGTGAACTTTCCCTGTCAGCATGCTGTAAACTTGTGGCCCTAGGCAAGTACAATATATGAAAATTCAAGAGCTGCAAAATTGCCCCACATCACCAGTAAACAAAATAAGCACTTAGAATAGCCCTGGAGTTTTTAAAGTACTTTTCCAAGTGGGTGAAAATGCCAAGAAACCTCCTCAGCTGATGCAGTATGCAGGACAGAAGCACAGTGCCAACCAGCAAAGCAAGTCAGGCCTGAAGTCGCTCCCACACATCTGCAACTGTGGCAGCTCTGTCGACGCAAAGTACATATCTGCTATCCAAGGAGAATTCTCATGTTCCTCTGTCATTTAGGAATACAGGGAAGACTTCATGATGCATTTCAGCCAGCAGCTCTCAAGATGGATCTGATGCAGGCTGGGTAAATCTGGGTCAGAAGCAGAAGCAGTAGCGTTGTGGGTTATACAGTTCAGTCAAAAATGCTGACTTCAGTACAACAACAACGATGATGTTAAGCTTAGAAGAAAAACAAAGTATTGCTGTGCTTCAACTTTTTTTTTCTTTTAAAAAAAAAAAGAATGAATAGTTGTATTATAGTAGAATTTAAAGGAATAGAAAACACCTGGTTAAAATACACCTTGGAAGGTAGATTATGATTTATGGGATATTTGAAAATAAAAGTCATAATTCCCCCATTGTGGATGATTTTGCCATTTTAAATGTGCCAGATGATGTCAGAGCATTTCAACCAATTCAAAAAATTGAGGACTTTTCTGATTGGTTGGATTGCTCTGACATCATAGGTTCAAATAAGTGGAACCTACTGAACCTACACATACTGAGTTAGCATGCATCATGGCGGCCAAAACTCCCACGACTTTTTCAAATATGGTCAAATATGCCCAAAATTTCTTCTTATGGGCTCTCAGTATTACAACCTATCAACCACTCCAGGTGTGTAGATTAGATTTATTTTTCCTTTAAAGTGACTAAAAAATGTAAATTTATGAAATGCCAAAAGTTCTCCAGCTTTATACTTATGAGGATAATTTTCTCTGTAACACATCTAGCAATTTCAAATGATTAATTATGAAAATATCAGTAAAATTAATTGATTGCAGCCCTACACATTATTCTTAAAAAAAATGCAACCACATGGTGAATTACATCTCCCTCACGCACCATTGTTTAGTTCCAGTAAAGCCAGCGATTCTAGCTAAAGTTTTATGTAACATTTCCTCAAACTTATAAAATGTGTTCCCTTTAAAAATTATACAATGCCTCTGGTGCACACAGCGATATAAGATGCTCACTTTGTGAAACCTGGCTATGAAAAGCATTGTTAAGACTTTCCTATCCACACCACATTTCAGAAGACAAACACGGACCTTTCCCTTTACAACCAGACATTAAGGCTGTGACGCCTACATCATGAGCATTCAACACGTGTTTGTACTTACACAGGCTTCCCCACTAAACCAGTCCAGGCCTAAGTTTATGAAGTTTGAGAGTCTGGTCTGCCATTTGTCAACAGGTGAGTCAGTTTCAAACAAAATTTGTGTGCATCAAACTCTCACCACACTGATAACAGATGACTTCAGGCTGCTCCCTGGCCCATCATCCAAACCAGAAGAATAATAAAAGGATGTGGATTAGAAGCTGAAGGCCGGTGTAGCATAACACAATAGCAAAACAGCAGTCAGTTCTCATAAAGCAGTCATAAAAATACTCCAACTACCAACTTTCATCCTTCTCTCAGCCTCAGTGCAAATCCTAATCCACTGAGCTGTGACACATCCAGTAATGTTACAATTTTAATGACATCACCTTCTTTAGAAACACAGTGATCAACGAAAATTCCAGCTGTGGTGACTCACGTGCAACAGCGACCGAACAACTGGAACCTGTCACAGATGGAGAAATACCCGACTTGTTAAAACAATGTTTGATGTCTCTTTAGCTGCTTCCAGAGCCTCTGATTCTTGTTTAGAGTAACAAGTGACTGATGCTCACAGTGATGCACTCGGCATGCTAACAAAATGCTTTGCATAATCTAATGATGATGATGGTGTAGACAATGGAAAGGACGTGCAGCCAGCTGTAAACACTGATGTGGACTCCATTTTTAAAAAGGAAGTCAATTCATCATTTAGCGATTCCAGTTAAAATTAATTTGACAGCAGCCGATGATGAAACAATCTGTGCCGCATTCACACAAAAAAGAAGATATGTTTGGTTTATCTTGATAACAGTAGGTTTAAGTGTTTACATCCAATATGTAGTTTAGTTTAGAGGAGCTCTAACTGAAGTGCTTAGTTCTTAGGTGGCCCAGAGTTGTCCAAGATTATGAAAGACTGAGCGTTTCCTGTAAGAACTAAGACAAACAAAGACGAGTTCAGCATCCAACAGATGCTTTTCTTTTTTTCCACTCATCTAATGAAAAAAAAAAGTCTAGTACAGCAGAGAAGTTGCTCTTCTTCTGTGGTCACAGTATTATTTTACCCACTAAACAAAAGTAAATCCCAAAGGTAAAGTTCCTGTCGGTGGCAATATAATGAGACACATATAAAACAGTGTACATGGTCAGCCAACCAAAAGGTCACTTTCATTTATGTCATTTGCATGAGGTCAGTAATAGGCTACTAGGTAATGATGTTGAACTTTGGATTCACACAGTACACAACCTCTGAGATAATGTGCATGTGTGTCTCAGCAACAAAGTACAATTACAAATAATTACCTTATTTTTTCTTCTTCTATGGATTCATGTACATATAAATTGTATTATACACAAATTGTCCTTCAAGCATTTATGTTTAAAACCAGGATTGCCTCATACACAACAGTTTATTCCTTTTAACTCCAATTAGACTAAGAAGCCAAATGATTAATTAAAACAACACATACCCTGTAAAAACCTTTGCTGTGGTCCAACACAGTCTATGCTGCATTTTCAGATATAAACATCTAAATCAACACTTGCCAGAGTTAAACAACAGACTCCAATGAGACATAGTAACATGGCTTAGTAGATTTAAAAAAATCCAAATGCATAAGAAACGCACTATGTTTAGTTGTTAACCTTGCAACAACAACAAACTAACACTAACAGCACAACTGAATTTTTGGCATGAGCGCGGGGAGCTGAAAGGAATTTGATACAGAACATGAGTCAAAACATGAGCCATGTGCTGAGAGCAAAACATCCTGTTGGCACATGTGTAAACCGGCCGTGGGAGAACCCAGAGCAGAGGCAGGAGGAGCACAGCAGGGAGTCCTGGGAAGCTATGGGGGTATACTATCCGATGGAGAAGAATAATTACACAACACTAAACTGTGTACCATAGGTTAAAAAGTAAGTAGTAGTAGTAGTAGTAAACTCATAAACATATTGGTTTCTACTCTCAGGTTGCTGTAAGACAAGTAGCCACTTCAGCCATCTGTAACTACTTGGAGAGCATCTTAGGTGACGAGCTTTCTTCACTAACCACTAATATGGCTGAAAACCTCTGGATAGCAGGCGAAGTGTCTATTAAGTGGTTATTTTCCTCTGGTTTTTACTAGTTGGAAAAACAACAACCAATGAAAACAGTGTAAGTGGGATTTAGAATAGTGATGTCATCATCCTGCGCCTTTACTAGACGATATGCTTCTTCAAGATGAGTCAGACCAGCCAGCACAGAATGGATCACCAGCTATCACAGCACAGTGCAAGCCAGTTTAATTTCTGTGCATATGTACTGAAAACATAGGGACCGTCAACCCAACACAAGCTTCAAAGCGACTGAAGACTTCTCCACCAACTGCACAGCCTCAAGGCATGATGCGAAACATCTGTCTCTCACTTGATCCAATTGCTGATTGGTTGAGATGTTGGCTCAACCATGACACTTTATTGAAACTTTTCAATTTTGCTGAATTGGAAGAATGTTGATTAATAGAGATCAGTCAGATTATTACTACAATTACAATGCATATCATAAACTACATCACAGTTCTCATCTATTGCGTAATTACACTGGACTGATTAAATTGCTGAAGTACAGATATGAAGCCTCGACAGTCCAAATGTGACAAATCAATGATAAACAATACTGCCTTGTATTTCTTTCTTCCATGGTTTGCTATTAAATAATGTTTTCAATGCATTTATATACTTAGAGAGAGACTACATAAATAACACACATAAGAAATGATGTGAAATGGAGATTGTATGATGAACAGAGATTACAGATCACTTTTATAGCCTTTTAATAGCCTGGCCTGTCATAATTAAAACGACTCTAGTGTGCGCACAACCTGATATATGGCTCTGATAACATTTTATTAAATCTGAATCAGATCTAACAGGATGTGAGTGTTTCTTTGGCTTCCTGTACAGGCTGAAGGCTGCTGGAATCTGACATGACTGCAGCTTTTTATCTCTGACTCCTGCTGCTGCTGCTGCTGTTGACGCCTGCTCTCGTCCACTGTTCATCTCAAATGAGCCTTTTCTCAGAAAACCGCACGTCAGCTTGAGGTTCACAGCTCAGGGCTACATTAGCCACAAGTAGCATAACATAACACCTTCAAATTTCCAATCAAACTGTCAGTGGTCAAGGTCTATTGTGGGAAATGTGCACTGGGAGTTCAAGGAATAAAAAGATGATATCTATAGCTCTGAGTCCAGCAATGTTACAGGATATACTGATGACAGCTGCTTCTAATGCACTCTGCTGTGTTAACTAAAAGGACAGATACAACAGTCAGTGATTACACTGACCATCCAGAGTCTACAGCAGCAGTACAGCTGTATTCTGCCCTGCCTGAGGTTTGCACTCTCTCGTTGCTTTCTAGTGATTATTATATTCAAAAGCACACTACATTTCAGATTTGAAAGTCAACTGGTGACTGAAAACCTTTTCAAATGCAGAAAACCACCAATTTCACTTTCTCCTTTTCACAACATTCGTGTTTTTCTGTGGATTTCATTTGCCAACAACATAAAATTAGCAGGGAAGCTGGATCTTCTGCATTCATCTTTGCCCTACTTCTCAAAGAAGTTGACAGACATTTTACCACAAAAATGCACAGCTCATGCCTCATTACTTAGATAACCAGGAACCCTATTATTTTATCTGCCAACCAAAAGCCCCAATTTAAATTATAGGCCTTCCTTTGGACAAAACTGTATGAACATTTGGACAAAAGCTGAAGAGCAAATCCCTACTTTAAAGCATATTTTTCAGTATTTAGTAGTTCTGATTTATATCAAAGAGACTTTGTTTCATTTGTTTCTCAAGAGCTTGAGTGGTAGTGTTTTTGGAGCCAGGTTATATGAGGACAATGCAGTGCTCCTCCCTTCCAGCAGAGCAGATTGTAAAGGCATCACGGCTCAAAAAAAAAAAAAAAAAAAAAAAAAAAAAAAATCCCAGAAAAAT
>OOFC01004164.1:65074-90906 GCA_900323345.1 Pseudochromis fuscus | reverse complement strand
GGAAAAAAAAAAAAAAAAAAAAAAAAAAAAAAAAAAAAAAGTCACTGAGCACTGATCGCATGTTGCAATCAATTCTGTCCCCTGGTGTATTTTTTAAAGAATATGGAACAAATAATGTGCCACTGATTTGATTGTCTAATAATCTAAGAGAGTAGACGTGATAGTCGCAGCTAATCAGATCCACACTGTCTAATTCTCTCTGCATGTAATTGTTGAATGTATCTAATTACTGTCACTGCATGTAAAGAACAGAGACGCTGCAGTTGGCAGGCATGCAGGACTCGAAGCGGGCAGATGGAGCGGGGTCTGGTATTCATTATTTTGTGGAGAGACGAACTTTCTGGGAGATTCTGTAGTTTTGACACTGGAGGAATGTAAACAGCGCTGATTTCTGCAGTTGTGGCTTCAATCCACACACAACAATCGAACAAACAATAGAGACACAGGCCCTAATAAATCAAATCAAAAGACATTTTTGACAGGCATATTTTCACTATTAGATAGTTTCAATCCTAAACTACCCAGGTTTGAGGGAGAGGTTGGGAGTGAGCACATGCTGAACGAAAGCCAAGTTACAACAACTTTCCCAATAACAAGCAGGCAAATACCTCACGTCATAGACTTAAGTTATTATCCATTTATTTTTAACATGCTATATCAGTCATTCAGTAACCAAGAAAATAAAGAAGAGGAAGTTTGTACACCTGGTTGGCATGCCACACCAGGTTTATCAATCAAAGTCTTTCATGTCAGTGGATTTCTATGAAGACAGGATCTTTAGAAACTATAAAAAGCAAAGATAGGCACCAGCTAAATCTTTAAACTGTAGAGCTGCTTAGACAAAATCCTCTGCACTGGCAATAATCACAGGAGGACTTAAGGTGAAACTTGGGACATTCACAGAAAAGCCTACGCAAGCATTAAAATGAGGGGGAAAAAACTTCTATTTCCACTGGATAGGATTTCATAACAAATGACAAGTCTAATCTAGGAAAGGTTTGACATCTCAGTCCAACATCAGCTTACATACCTTTACCAAAGTGAGACGGATTAATATGAAAGCCAGACTTGTGAACCCCTCCTGGCTGAGAGAAAAACAACCAAAGAACTACATTTCCCATATTTCATTTTAAGAAAAAAACAAAAAGAATAAGATCCTGATGTTTTCACAGCAGCTTTCTTACGTCCCTCCCTCCAGTGCACGCAGCAGCTCTCAGCTGATTCAACATGGAGCTAATGAGAGGGCCTGAGGGAGCCATCAGAATACACAAATGCACACACAACACAATGAACTTATTGGTTAAGCAACCATGCTCGTTAATACGTCAGTGCATCCACTTACTGTACAGCTTGAATGCCTTCAGGCCTGGTTTAGAAAGATTCAGATCATTACAGGAAGAAAACAGAGCTGATGCAAGTATCTCTGACTGACGCCATCTCCTTCAAAGTTATGCGTCAACAGGTTATTTTTTTAATGTAAATGTCATTTTTCAGAGCTCTGATTTTGTTTACATTAAACTCCTGGGTTGTCCCCAAAATTTAATCTGGATCACAACGATCTGAATTTGGAAATCTCAAGTTTTTCTCTCCAGGATCAGGTAATCCATCTCACTTTAGTGCTGGTTTTGCAAAACAGCAATGGGCTGAACCATCCAAATCCAGATACACACTTTTCTAGAGGACCAAATCCAGATTACCAGTGCTTTAAACGGGATTGCGTATCACAATGTTGACCACAAGAAATAACAACAAGCTTTTTCATTTAAAAAGACCAGACAACAGCACAATGAAACCATACAAATATCAGGTCACACCTCTTCTCTGATGAAAGATCATGGGCAATTTGGGTTTAATAACAGTTACTCAAAGATGACAAAGGCACAATAAGGAATAATAGGTGTGTACTTTCATCACTGTAATGATCAGAAAAATCAAGTACCAGTTAAAAACAAATTTATATATACACACACTATAAGATACGGGATGAGAATAATCCTGGGTTATTTTTCATCTCAGGTATCCAAACGTACCAAAAAGTTCCAAACAACACATACTGAAGATTTGATGAAAACCAGGACTGGATTATATGATCTAATCTGATTTCTAAATCCTTGCTTTTCTTTTTTGAACTACCCATTTCCAAAATTTGATTGAAGCCAAAAAACTGAAATCTTATCAGATTACTTCTGAACATCTGGGCCCAGATGTCACAGTCATGACTTAAATATAAAAACTGCCACTTGTTATGTTTGAAGAGTCGGTTTAACCTAAAGTAAAACACTCACCACCACTCCTTATGAACACACACACACACACACACACACACACACACACACACACACAGAGTAATCCAACAATCTGTTTGAAAGATAAACAGTGCACTCAATAGTATTCAGTCACGCTGCGTTTCTGTGATCATCAATCAGGCCTAAACGCCTCACTTCAATGGGAGAATGTTTTTACAAGTGTACCACCGTCCAGCTGCCATGCAGTTGGCAGTAACAGGGTTGAGATGTGAATGAAAACAGACAAAAGCCAACACTTTTTTACTCTCCCTGTTAACTGCACTGGCATATTTCATGCACGTTGGCATCTAAACAAAAGACTCAAGCACCTGAGACACACTTCAGCTGTTTCTCCAAGGCAACGGTGGGATCTACTCACCAAGTTAGGATTGGGGAGAACTACACAACTATGGATCAACCAGCTGTCTGCCTTATGTAATCTTTCATATCAGTGCTGCCAGAGAAACATCCTTAAGCTTTCAACGTGAACATCTTTATCTTTTAAAAGAAAACGTTTTGTGTCAGACAAATATGGTTCCCACTCAAATATCCTGCTTCTTGCCAATAACATGTGAGATCGGGTTATCATAATAGTTGCTTCCTAAGATCCATTTTGAATTTGCTACGGCTACTTGGAAAGTAGTCTGTGAAAATAGTAAAATACCGTAACTTAAAAACCCCCTAATCTGTCTAAAATATAAACAGTAACAATTGTCCAAAAAATGGTCAGCATTGTTAGCAACATTACAACATTACTTTGTTTGTTTGACGACTTCAATTTTCAGGAGATAGACTCCTGTTGGAAAAAGAAACAATTCTTACCTCTAATAATGGGCAAAAGATTTAACATCACATTGTTGCTATGATACCACAGGAGAGCAACCGTGTCCGTTAGCGTCAGTACAGCTGGATTGTGCCTTGATGGTGGTTTGTGCTCTCTGAGTGTCCTCAACCAGTGGTCCCCAACCTTTTTTGCACCATGGACCGGTCTGATGTCGGCATTATTTTCACTGATCCGCCTTCAAGGTGTGGCAGATAAATACAGCAAAAATAAAATGACACCACCGGAATAAAAAAAAAACAACAACAAATGTTTCCCCTTTGCGAAGACGCTCTCCAAAGATGTTTGTTGTTTTTTTTGGTTTTTTTTTACTCATTTTCACTAGTTTGCAGACTTGTTTGTTTGGCTAACGTGTCTGATCACGTGACCGAGACAACCGTATTGACGTGTCAAGAGAGACAGATGTAAGTTAAGTCGGAGGGAATCCGGTCGTTTTTCAAAATAAAACATCTTTCAGACTATAACGATCAATACAACGGAATTTATATAAATCAATAATTCTTTCTGCGCGGCTCGGTGACAAATCTCACGGACTGGTACCAGGCCCTGACCCGGTGGTTGAAGACCACTGCTCTAAACCCATACTCCTTAATCAATCCACACCCATTTATAGCTGTTGACACCAAAGGCCATCAGTCCCATCAGAGCCACTACAACTGGAATCTTCATTAATAAAACTTCATGCTTTGGTACGGCTCTCACTTCTCTAGCTGTAGTAAGCACAGTTAATAACCACAAAACTGAACACCTGTCATCACATTTCTGTGCTGAGCAGAAGTAGCCGTCTGTCCTTAAAAAAAAAAAAAAAAAAAAAAAGCCTCTTCTGTCTCCTCTCGACTCCAGCAGGGTTGCCAAGCAACTACACTATCAAATAAATGCATTAAGTGCCAGATGTTGCTGTCCGACAGACAAAGATGAAAGCCTGCCAGAGAAACTAGACTCACTGACCCCGAGGGCACCAGGGAAACAATTAGAAATGAAAGACTTAAAGCTGTGGTTGCATTCAGTAACCAAAACAATTTTTCATCATGTTAATAAGCAGCACATTTATTATCACCTCATATTAACAGCAAGCTTTAAGTTACGTAAGTGTATCGTCCATCTAGCAAGCTGTTGTTGGTATCATGTTTGGGTTATCATCTCCTCCTTCCTCTCCCATGTGTTGGTGCTGCCAAGCGATTACACAATGCTGTACATTCCCGGTGCCTGGTATCTACTGTGTTAGATCCCCCACGGAGCATTGGGAGTCGGTCTCACTTCACAGACTGGGAGTTGCATTGTAAACATTACACTGTAATATTAGGAAATCACTGAACTACAAGGTAATACGTCTTTCCTTCAAGGACAGGAGGAATCTGCTCAGGATTTTAGTGATGGGCATTCTTAGTTTGAACTGTACTTAATTACTCAACCTCTGAGTTATCTGTACTGATAGGTCCAATCAGAATAGTTGGTGCATAACAGAACGACTCTAAGGAAATGATCATAATTCAGTTAGGGTGTTTTTATGAGATGCCTGACATTGGACTAGGTTAAATAATTAGATTTCCTTTTCTTCTCTGTCGTGCCTATTCTGTTCTTTGTGGCGACGGCCCAGGAAAGATCCAAAAGGTGCCCTTATAAAAAAGCTTTTTCTCCAATCACGGCAAGTGGAGAAAAGGCAGACTGTACTGGATGTTGAATGAGGAGAGAGAACAACAAACCAAAACCCAAGGTTCTCCATAGATAAACACTGAAAGCTCTTGGGGGAGTGGTTAGGGGCTGGGTGGTGTGTATGCATTGGTGTGTGTGAGTGTGTTTCTGCATTCATGTGAGTGTGGTGAGTGCGCACGCGTGCAGGATAATTCAGGGGGTGCCCCCCCAAGAAACATTTCTAAAATAGCAACCGCAAACCAGACAGAATGTAAATCTGCACTTTGAAAAGGGTTGAAGGAAAAGAGGTTTGAGGGACGTAGAAAAACAGGTATTCATTTCAGCCCATTTACAGTTCCAGCAGCACAGAAATGGGTCACAGCACTCCAGCTCCACTCGGACTGTTGAAATAGGACTCCAGGTTTTATTTTCTTGAGTAATGAATTACAGGTTTTTCCGCCGACTGAAGCTCAATTATATTACAGCTCCTGAAAGCTTCATCATGCCCAGGATGAAGGAATTCAACGTGTAAGCAAAGTCGAATAGAACTGTTTAATTGTATCAGCATGTTTCAGTAAAATCTGCAAGAAAAAGAGGGAAAAGGAGCAAGAGGGGAGAGATGGCAACCAGGCAAACCCCAGTGACGAGTAAGATGAACTGAGTGTTTATGAATGAGTATGAATCTATATTTGGTGCTTTTATAGGATTTTACATAATTGGAACAATTTGATGCTTAAACCAAAATATTATTCTTGTTGCATTAGAAATTTTATACCAGCGCTTCTTCAAAAGGTGCAGTGGAAAGAAATTCTACTCACGTCTTAGTGTCATATTTTAATACATTTAGAATAAAACCTAGTAAGCTAACTTTAAAATTTGTCAAGTTGATTTTTTTATCTCATACATCCTTTTCTTAAGACCCATGCAGCATCTATCCTACTCGGTTATCTGTATAAACGACGTGTCAGTAATTGAAGTGTGTTCCAAGGCAAATGAGACAAACCAGAGTCTAATGCTTCTCTATTTTGCCATCTTGATAGTTTAAACTATTATTTTTGCCTTCCTCAAGTACAAAATGAAATGATCACCGCTTTGGCACATTAACAACTATAACACATATTTTGCATGCGAGTCCAGTCAAAATCTGTTTTAAAGATCACAATCTCCCTAAATCACAGATGACGATCTCATCAGAGGGAATAAAAGATTTTTTACATCTCGACACGAGAGAGGGATTTTCCTCTCTGGAAAAAATGCTGTAAAGAGTGGAAAACAATACACAGCGCCAAAGGTAGTCTGAGAAAAGTTTCTCTTCAAGTTCCCCTTCTTCTGTAGCCTAACTTTCATTTTACACAAGTCAAACATAAAGGCGCTACATGGGAAACAGTGCAATGTCTCAAAGTCAGCAATCAGTTATGGAGAAAATGATGTACGTTCATGTAGCATGAAATGTCCTGCCAGATCATAGCTTATGTCCCGAATGTTTTCGATAACATTTTTGCCTGGGTTTGGCAGGGTTAGAAGGTTAAAGTGAGGATTGTGTTGTAGTATCGGATAAAGACCCGGCAAAGTCCGACGACTCCACAGTGGATCTGATGGAAGCTGGAACAACAGAGCAGTGTTTGAATACTCAAGAGGGAGCAATAAAGGGGGAGAACGAGAGAAAGAGAAAGCCTGCAGCACATTCCCCACAAGACACTCACTTCCTGTCTGTGAGTCTTACTCAGCACCCAGGAGGAAGAGGAGGATGAGGCCCTCACACACACTCCGCTCATTATATGGGTCTAGAAGCCAGAGAAGCCATTTTTATAAACATTAAAAAAAACACAGTAATCACATTTTCAACTGGCCTACAAAATACAATATTTTGTGCACAATCTGCAGCCTACAAATAAAGATCTAAAGACCTAGCAATAGCATTTGCTTTGTGTATGTACTGTAAGCTATTATACCAACAACATGCTGAAATTACCTGTGAACATTTTGTACGTTCTCGCTGCCGTATGCGACAGATTTTCCACTTCGAAACAAAGCTAGCCAATAATAGTCTGCGGGTTAGGAGCAGGAAAACAAATTAGTTCAATGAAGAAAATGATTCACTTAGCCTAATTGTAGGTTGTTGTCGCAGTTACTCAGCAAACATGTTGTTAGGATGTGTGCACACACACTTGCCCACCAGGAGCCCATGTTCAGTCACAGACAAACACCACCAAACACTTATCTTTACCCATCTGAGCAGGGAAACCCGCAACCAGAGCTCTCCAGATCAACCCATTTACAGTAAAAGGCACTGGTAGCATATGTTTTAAAAAACAAAACATGGAAAACATTGTTGCACATGCGGACACACTGAATTTGGATAATCAAGACTGGAGAAAATGTTACTTCTTTCCCACACTCGCTCCCGGTCTCTTAACTTCATAATGAATGTAAAAAAAAAAAAGCACAAAAGTTCTGTTACGCTGTTCCCTGTACACATAAAACTATCTTTCAAGCTTTCAGGCCTCTGTTAAGGTATCCAAGCCATTAACTCGGGAGTCCTATTCTACTGTGCCAAGAGTACAACAGTAAACCCCGATAGCTGTCAGGGTGAGATTTTGTTGTCACTTCTTGCTGTATTTACCGATCTAAGCTCAGGAACCGGCAACCCTGCCAACGCGAGAGACAGTAAATTTGTAATTGCTAAGCAGTTAATAATTTCCATTTTCTCCTGATGCAAACAGTGCCAGAACAGGGGGCAGTAAAGCACAGCTAGTCCAAAGAATGGTTTGTGTGTATGCTGGGATTTTGCTTCAGCGTGGGGACACACCGCTGAGTCACTAACATCTTTTAATGGGCACAGGGAGCTTCTGGGCCATTTTTACTTACTTAAATTTATGCAGCCTCGACTATACAACAGCTCTCACCAACCCGATGTCCTACTCTGACCCTTTACCTGTACTTTCTGAGTACAGTCTGGTTTATTACTTAGAAAGCATGTTTAAATTCCTCTCAAAAGTCACTACTTTAATGGGTCTAGATGCACTTCAGTAAATATCTGGCTATACCTGAAAAAAATATAGTGAATTGTTCACCATTTCATCAATTAATTAGTGAATAAAATAGTGAAAGAATAAGCAGGAAAACATACCTCGATTAAGTTAATGCATACTGTAAAATAGTAATAGATATTTACAAACATTTAAATAGTACAGACAAGTATAAATGTATATTTTCGAATTAAAAATGTATCCATAAACAAGCAATTAAATGAATACTCAGCCATACTGTACACAAGAAAGTGGTTATCCCTCCTCTGCTTCAAACCTTCACAGCAGTTTCCTTTAAAGATTAGCCACCGAGATAATAATTCATAACATAGGTCATTGTTCAGTTCATAAAATGCAACACTAAAGCAGATGGTCACTGTAACCCCAAAAAATGCAAACTAGTGCAGACATATTACCTTTATCAGGCGTACAGTTAAGCCTATTGTTGTTTGAGGAAGTGAAGACGGCATGATTTGACCTGTGGCTCCTTCCCGAGGGTCAAACACACTTCATTTTCCGGGAAAGACAAGCCAGAGATATGGTCACAGACAATAAAACACTGGGTAAAAATATACTGGAGTTCCCATAAAATTATTTCATTATGGTCCAAACTCTGGCCTTCAGGACGTGATGTACCACATCAAAATCTACAGCTTATCCAATCAAAACACAGCCAGATGTTAGAGAGCTCCGACCGAACTGAGTGAGACAGAAAGAGCTATTTATTAGGATTTGGAATTTACACCTACAGAGCAAAAACATGAGGAGAATATCTGATCCGGTGAGTGGAAACTAATCTAGCCCACGACTGTGGTTTGGATGGTTAGTAATGCATCATTTGCAAAACTCAACAGATGCTGGGACTGTGTAACATCCACTGAGAGATAACTGAGTTACATACATAGATTCCCCCTGAGGGGCAGAGGTCAAAGGTTAAAGCAGTTTCACAGTTGAGATAGTGTGGTATTTAAACCTGAGCCTACGACTACAACCTACGAAGACCAGGAGACATTTGAACACAGCAGCCGAGTCTACTCTGCATCCCAGCTGCAGTGTCAACAAGAGCAGAGTCGGCCATGATGTCATAAAGGAGCAATTAGGAAAACAAGATGCTGGCAGAGATAAGAAACCGAACCGTTTAGACCCACAGAACTGGTCAGATTATGTGTAACGTATACACAAACATGCACATGCACAAACAGACACATTTAGACACTCTGCGTGACGTGGCGCATGGCATGTCCGGGACACTCGGGTTTAGGGCCGGCCTCTGGTTAAGTTGTTTTCCTGGAAGAGTTCGGGATGACATGGAGCTTTGAGGAATGTACCGAGCAGCGAGGCAGCAACCAGGACATTCTCAGGGGGAGCTACGTGTGTGAGCGTGGATACGTCTGTGTGTATAGGATAAACTTACTTCACAACCAGCTGCCTTCCAAAACTTTGTCACAAATCAGCACAACTTAAACATTACCGATGACCAGCTTTCATCAAGTTACAGAGAAAAAAATAAATAAAACTCACACTTAATATCATCCTTGTTTCCATTTCAGTGAGATTATGACTGATAGCGTCCCTCCCAAAGTCCTGTTTGGCTGCTTCTCAGGTCCAACTTACTGTCTTCCTGTGGAATTAATAATGACTCCAGCCCACTTACCTAATGCTCTAATATTCCACACTGTTGAGTTTTGAAATTTGTGATAAATGACCTCAACCTTTTCAGTTTTCCAGGGACCTCTCAACAGAGACCGGCCTGGCCTCTCTTTACAAGCCTGTCATCGCGTGTTCAACTGTTCACTGTCACTTGCACGTCATTAGAGGACAGATCTCACACTGAATCCATTTTATCAGCAAAACAAAACATATACTGGTGCCATACATGTGGTTTATTTAGGAGTCTGGTTTTATGTTTTAAAACACAAATGTTGCTACTGACTTATGACATGTCTTTGAAACTTTCAGTCCATTATCTTTTTTACTTTTTTTTTTTCTTACTAAAAGTCAGTCATGGCTGTTGCATCAGTTGTTGAAAACTAAGCAAACTGCCTGTTCAGGTCATTTTCAGTTTAGTCTACAAACAAATGCAGAGCATGGCGGTCTGTGCAGCGACAGCTTGTGGCCGGAGCAGGTTACTGCCTCAATAAGAACAACATGACTGGTACATAATTGATGGTTAAGTGACTTTAACTTCTTCGACCTTGTGTTTATGTTAAAGTTTCCAGCAATACCCACATCTATATTAACGCCAAGCCTGCAATTTCTTCCCCTGGTCAGCTGATATGTTTCCTCATGTTGATAGTGACGCTAATTGGAAGCTTCGAGCTAATTGACGCTGCGTAATTGCCTTAATTGATTGGTTCCGGATCACGTACTTGTCACGCTCAAGTTTTTCCTGACCGTGCTGACAGGTAAAGCTAAAGTTTTGGTTACTAAAAGTGGCAAAGTGTAATTTCATGCGTTTGAAGTAAACAAAGGGCCGGTCGAGAGCTGCTGAAGTGTTTCCACAAACAAGCCAAGGCAACAATTAGATGAAACGTGGATAGGATGGAAGGAATTGAGGGGAAATCACTCAATATACAAAGAACTCTACACTTTTTTACCTAATAACATGACTTCCAGCTTCTTTCGGTCCACTCGAAACCTCTCCTCAGTCCACTCCGGGTCTGGCAGCGGATGGGGGCCGCTGAGATCCTCCTCGGATCCCGGGAGAGGAGAGTCGGTGCTGCGCTCGCTGTTGGAGCCCTGGTCCGACTGTTGCAAGTATCCGCTTAAAGTGTCGCACTGAGCAGCCATGGCGCTGCACGGCAACTTCTCCAGTGGCCACTGCGTTTTGCTTTTTTTTAAATTCAAAGTTAGGTTGAGCTGAAGCGAAGCGCTGTACTTCTTCTGTTAACTTTTTTAAAAAATATATACATATACAAATCCGTCACTTGTGGGAGCTCATCGCAGCGCAGTCGACACCTCTCCCTCTGCAGTTTCTTCAATTCAAGCCCCTTTCGTTTTCCCCCATTTAGGCAGACTTCTAAAAATAGGCCGGAGCTCGCTGGTCCAGTCTCTATAGGTTGTCTGCAGAGTTAACGGAGCGCACACAGCAAACATACCAACTCCTCGGGAAAGTTTCACGTGTCAGCTTGCAAGAGAGAAAAAAAAGCGGGACTCCTCCCAGGAACTTTTTCAAACATCTATACCTCCCCCTGGGTTCCTGAGAGGAGCTCCAAACTTTACTGTTTGTGAGAAATTCACTGGATTTCATTTGTGTTTCTTACTCGTTAGCGCACTACTTTTATGTCTCGTTTATGGGAAACCGTAGAGGGATTTTACAGCTAACAAAATCACAGTTATTGTGAGGTCGAAATTACACTACTGAACTGATTTACTACCGGTAGATATGAAAATAAAGTCACTTCTAAACGATTACGCACAAAAGCAGCTTTGATATGGGTTTTTCTTTTTCTGCCAGGCGGGCTGTTTGCAGTAACACCCCATGCAACCTATTTATTGGTTTATAAAGGAAACACTACACATCCTGACACTGGGTAAAGGGGAAGCGATAGAGGAAAGAGAAACCAAAACAAATGTGGGGCAAACTTGAAATACGACACACTCAAAATGGGCCACATTCTCAAGAAAAGATGCCACTTTTTATGTGCTGATGCTGAATAAATTAACCAAATGGTATAAGAAAAGTCACTGCACAGTAACATTTGTAAAACATGGAAAAAAATATTTACAGGGTTTTTTGTTGTTTTTTTTGCTGTTATCTCAAGCTGTTTCTGTGGGTTTTACATTTTGCTCTTTTGGTGATTTTTCCTCCACAGCAGAAATCTGCCAAGTAGCTGGTGATATTTTCAGCAACACTGTTATTCTTCATATTTAAATAAATTTGAGGTGCACTTGCCAACATGTCAGCCTTTAGATAACCCCTGCAGTGACAACCTTAATCTCACAGCTGGGGCTTCCATCACCATATTGTTGTAAGGGCTTTTTCAGGTCACTTCTTGTTCATTTAAAATGCAAACCTCCATCATCATGAGATGTGGGACTGAAGGTCAAAATTACCTTCATCTTCTTCAAAATGTCATCTGATCTCTTTAACTAAACCTGCAAGTACATATGTCAGGAGTACAGAAGTAACCAAAATATTTTAATTTTATGATCAGGATTCTCCTTTTTTTAAAAAACAAAACAAAACTCTTCTGTGGCCAGGTTATTATAGGTAACAGCCTAAAGTCAGGCTCCAACATCTATCTATACAATAACATTATATTAAAATATACTTGTATTTCTACTAACAGTGTAACACTGTAGCATACTAATGTTCTGCATTAACCTCACATCTTTTCCTCAATCTCATCTTGAAAAATAGACCAATGAGAGAATTAGTTACATTTGAAAGAATTTTAAAAAGCACAGGAATTAAACTTTTAGACACATTTTCAATGTCTGCTATGTCAGATTTTAAGCCCAAGTCTGATTATGCCATTTTGCATGGAGTCGTTTGTGAATTGAAACCATGTTGTGAATACAGTAATTATAAAACACTGTAATATCCATTTGGCCAACATGTTTGCATCTGCAAAGGAGACAGGAGCTGCTTCAACAGCTTAGAGTAACTATGCTGATGAAGGCTAAGGGGTGGTCCAATTTCAATTTACAGAACATCGCTTCCCATTTTCATTTCATTGCCAATGAAAGACACTATAATAGCTACTATCCACACGAATAGCCATTTAGCAAATGGGTCCAAATTAAATGTAATACAAACATGAATATTAAGTTGTCCAAAAGAGAAACTGCCTTATGAAAAAAAGAAACCCTCTTTGCCAGTAAAAAGTAAAGGCTGCCACCTAGTGGTCATGTCAATGATAGAAGGAGACTACTGATAGTTGATCATTTCAGTTTACTCAGGGGTATTGCAGAGAAACAATTTGCAGTTCACTTTTTGCTCAATGTTTTTAATGCAAAACAATGAAAAATAAATCCAGGCATAGTCGTGTACAATAGAAATCTCTTAAAAGAAAAATACAATCACTCCTCACCACACCTAATAATAATAATAATAATAAAAATGATAAGAATGCCAATTTAAGGGAAAAATAAAATAGAGTAAAAACAGTTAAGTCAAGTAAAGTCTGAGTAGAGAAAGTGCTTCAAGTGTAACAAACACCTCAACTACACCCAGTGTGAAGGAAAGCATTTGAACAGTAATGTCATATTTGGAGATGTTCAGGGATGCGTTATTGTTGCTGAACAGTCGGTGCTTCACATTGCATACCTCTGGGTCCATTCTCTGGCTGATTTGTTGTACCTAAAGAAAAATAAAAACACCAATTAAATAATAGTGGACTCATTTAGGTTTTTCCAAATTCTCTGGCTTTCACACTTACTTAGATCTATCTGATTTGTACAGTTGTGCAATGTCAGGGACAAGCGGATCATCTGGATTTGGGTCACATAGCAAGGAGCATATGGATAATAAAACTATGGGAAAAAGAATTATAAAAATCACATATCAGTATGCAAACAGGTTTCATTTAAAATAATTTGTTAGTTTCCAAACTCATTCTCCATAATCCACCCATTTGTTTTAAGCTGGTAAATATAACCAATTAAATAAAATAAAAATAAAATTAAAAAAAAAAACAAAAAAAACACAATCCACAAATGGACTCTTCGATTTCATGCAGTATTATATCAAATCCTGTAAGTTTAGGTCCCTAAAAAAGTGCATTTGCAGCCATTACTCTTATCACAGATATTTAAATAACATGTCACCCCTCTCCTGCTTGTGTGTGCTCCTCCAATTATAGAGTACAGGAAATTTCACTATTTTGTGACAAAAGTACACAAGGTGCAGCAGTTCATTTTTTGGGATAATGAACCCTGAAGACCTCCTTTGTCCATGTTCAAAGTAAAACCTACAGTATAAACCAGATCCTCTACAGTGCTGCTGTAGGGTACCCATTATGTGCTGTACAAGCAAATATAGATGATGATTACCTTTAGATACTGTAAGTGCAGGAGACCACTGCGACCTCAGGATGTCAAGGCAAATGCTGCCATTGCTGTTTATGTTTGGGTGATAGATTTTAGTTGTAAAGGCAATCTATGAGAAAAAACAAAACAAAGCACAAATATGTAAAAGGATCTGTGGAATCTCAAGATGGTTAGGTCTCTGTCACAGAACATAATCGTAAAAAATATTAATTTGCCACGATTGGGCAAGATCTAACAACTAATTACATTATCTGTTAATTAATTGTTTTATTAAATGTTCGAAAATAGTGAAAAGGGCTGCTTAGATCAATCTAAAAAAGAACCTACCTTTGGTGGTTTAAAGGGATAGTCAGTGGGAAAATGGACAGAGAGGAAGAAAACTCCTCCCTGATATGGGCTGTCACACTGAAATAGAGGAGTGAATTATTGTTAAAATACACCATATACTTGTGTCTCAGTAGTGCCATGGCTTCAGTGAATAACAGAGGGATAGAGTGTGCCAGTCTGTGCTCTCCATACAGAATAGAAAGGGCTGTAAAGTCAACATAAAACACTATTGTCTAAAGATCCAGAAGCAGCTTGGTTTAAAAAAAAAAAATATCCAGGAAACTAATCCAGAAAAAGCTCACCGGTCCTGTGATGGTAGCTTGCCAGTGAAACACTAAAGGAAAGAGAGATAAAGAAACAATATATGAGGAAATTATTAAGTATCAGGCTTTTACATTAACACAGTCTCAAAGGCACAGGAATATTGATTGGAGAGTGACAGAAAATATAATACGAAAGGCAGCCTTATCGACAGTAAATATACTTTCTTTTTTTAAAAAAAAACTTACTGTCGTCCCCCACGGGTCCAGCTGAACATGAAGCTGGAGGGTCCTTCTGTAAGTCTGTTAGCTCCTGTGCAAATAAACAAGAAACAATTAAAGAGTTCAACATTTTCCGTGGGGTCATTACTTACAAGACAAGCTAGGTCTTTACGTATTGTTAGGCTGTAAACTAGTGGTACTGAACGGCCAGCTAAACCTTAATTAAAATATAATGACATGACAGCCATAAAAATAACTTAAAGTGCTTGCTCATTGCTAGATCCCTAGGCCGTTTAGCTAGCAGCGAAGTTAGCTTTAGGTTTATTCACAACACTTCAGTACATCTGTCACACAGTACAACACATTAGACTTTGTCAGGAGTACTCGATTGATTTATTACCAGTGTTGTTTTTGGTATTTATACGGTTCAACAGCCTTTTATAGCGACAGCCGTACAACACCCAAATGCAAGGTAACTGGAAAAACAGCTAAGGAAAAAGAGGCTAGTTAGATAAAAAGTTTAAGTGCTTGGCTAACTGGCTCCTGTGTAAGCACATCGCCGTTGGTATAAATGAGTTAGTAACGGTAAAAGCTATCTGGTTAATTCGTAGACTTAGACTGTGGTTAAATCATTTACAAAACGTTAATACAAAAATCAAACTACCGGTTAGCAAACATGCTATTAGATAACTCGCTAACGCTACAACCGACGTTTCCGCATTGCTCCAACCTGTTCTGTACATTAAACAAATTAAGAAAGGACGATTATTCTTACCTTCTGTATTCTTTTCAAGGCCATGGCAAGTCTTTCAGACACGTCAGGAGAAACTACGGGGTTAACTTTGACAGCTGTCAGCTACAACTATGCCCACTTTGTGCCGACTCGGTGTTATTTGTTTTGACAAACTGATTACTTCTTTTGTTTCCGCGTTTTTGTTCGACGACGAAGAATAGATGGTGCATTATGGGAAACTGAGTTTTTTCGTCGACCTTCTTAAAGGGACCGTACACCGAAACCTTCAAACAAGTATTATAATTTGGTTACTCACCTTTAGGTCTACTTCAGATATGAATACTGATGGATATACAAGTTTTTCTTTTACATATTCAGTCGAGAATTTTGTCAGAGCAAATATCACTCTTCAGTGGCATTTTGCAGCTGTGTAAAGTTTTTCCTAAAATATTCTTTGTAAAGCTGTACATACTTTTCCTATAATTCTAGTGGGATAAGTTGTAAGATTGTTGCTAAAGGATGCATTTAAAATAAAGATATGTGGGTATATCATCCACTGCATGTCTATAAGTTATAGGATATTGTTTTGTCCCTCCAGTAATTTACAACAATAGAAACAGTGGTGTTATGAGTTTCCCCAATGTTATGAGTGATGTTTCACCCTTAGCAACCACATAGAATTTGAAATGGGCAGATCTAATTATAAAATAATGGAAGTCTACTTATTAATTAAATATTGATATTATCACACTCTGGTGATTAAAGTTACATAGTAATACACACTCCAGGTTAGACTGAGAGAGGATTGCTGAATGGCATAATCAGAATGATGAAATATTGGTCTTTAAATACAGGGAATAATAATTTTATTTGTATTATATCTTTCCAATAGACAGGCTAAACTAGTTTTCTGTAATGAAACTAATGCTAAAATACACTGAAACAGAATCAAATTAACTCACAAAGTATTCATGTAAAAAGAAATTAAAGGTACAAAATGATACATTGTGAGTACAAAAGAGCTATAAATGTTATCTAATTTTACAAAGGAAATAAAAGGACAGTAGATGATATAATCAATCTCGACTTTAATTTAGACTGTAAATGGCTACATTTTGAGTGAATTAACATCATCAGGAAGTTGGTTCAATCTATGCTCAACTTAATATCTAAATTCAACCATGTGTTTGGTTTTTGTCTCCAGGCACTTCTGGCTGTCTGCTTCCCAAAGATCTGAGGGGAGTACTGGGTTTATATTCTGGTTGAGCATATCAAAGATGTATTTTGGCTGTAAGCCATTTACTGATTCATAAACTAACGACAGCATTTTAATATCTATTCTATAACTAACTAGAAGGCAATATAAACATGCACACATTTTTCATACAGCAGCACCCTGAACAGATCTGCATGGAACTGGTGGTCTGCTGGGAAAAAAACATGACACTGTCCACCCTGCTGAGATGAAGGCATGAATGAGTTTCTCTAAATCTTCAGTGGACATGAAAGTTGTAATCATTGCTATTTGTAGATGAAAAAAGGCTGATGCAATTATTGCCTCAATGCAAGACTCTTACAACTCTAAGATTTCTAGCTCAGACTTTAATCCTGTACTGCACTGAGTATTGCGGAGGATCACAGGATTTTGCCTAAAGGTAACATATATGGTTTTAAAAAACAGACACCAAAGAATTAAACAACGGGTGAATCTGGATGTCAAAGTCATTTGCTCAGGTTGCTGATTAAAAAAGCCATATTCCTGCCTTCTCTACAACCCAAATTAACTGAGGACTATAGCAGACAGCACACATCTTTTCCAGTCAGTCTAGAACTATGTTCTTGCCACTAGTATCAAAGACTGCCCTAGTTTCCTGCACCAACCTGATGTTTTTTCTTGAATCACATTCAGATGAAAGTAATTTGACACCATTTTCAGTGCAATCTTAAGTCAGTCAATCCAATATGAATATTGTCAAAAACTGTGTTTACATTTTTGACAGTGTTGCTTGGCCAAAGAGAACAAACCTTCCTAAAAAATCTAAATTTTAAATAAAGTGTATTTTTAGTGTAAAAGGGTGCATGTTTTTAAGAAGTATTAGGTGACACTGGGAATCTGCCTGACAGAATCTGCCTGACCCTCCCCATTTGCAGTGCATAAAAAATCTGTTGTGCATAAACTGATGATTGTCATAAAAGATGATACAGAAACAATGAAAAATAATACCCACACAAGATGCAGTACGGACATCAGTTGATTCAGTATCACCAACATTTTTTGCTTATTTTGTTAGTAACCTGTTTTCTTTACAAAGTTGTTATGGCACCACGTTCATGTGTGTTCTACATGCAATGGTGCAGCTCACAGGGAAACAGAGTGGACTACTGTGTTTGGTCAACCTTGCAGAGGGCTTGAGTCCTGAGAGAGCAGAGGGGAAAGGAAAGAAGAAGACAGAAAAAACATGCACGCAGATACAGTATACGCTACGAGAAGGGTCACATCTGTCATTTTTCACGCCTCTACTGTTGCACACCTCAGAGCCACAGATTGCAACATGTTACAAGATTTTGTATTTATTTTCTCATTTATCTGTCTTTGCAGTCAGTATCACATGCTCTCTGACCTTGCTGTCTGTTAAGTACTGATTTACCAGACATAAGAAAACATTTTGACTAGATCAGTTTCACTCTGTTTTGCTAACAGTTTATAATTTCATTTGCATGCATGTCATACTTGAGAGCTTTAATAAAAACAATAAATTGTTTATTCGGCACAACAACTGTACCTCATCAAGGTTAAATAGTATTAATGGCTGTTTTTTGTTAAAACTGAGATTTTGTTGCTGAAGTCATATTCTGTAGCATGAAATTTACAGAATATGAGAATATGAGAGAATATTATTAACATATTCCACAAAACTGTATAGTAGCTACTTAGTTACCTCCCACTGATGGTTCAGAAAAATTAAAAAATTAATAAGAAAGAGTATCTAATCACGTTCAACTGCAAAAACAAACCCTGTTTGTCCTATTCCCCTCCTCTGTGCCATACTGTGTCCCGTCTTGACCTTTTGATATGGATTACAATTATTCAAATATTAATAAGCTGCAGGTCTATTTTATGTTGACCTAGATTTTCAAGAGCCAACATATCACTGCAGTGCATAGCAGTACAATTTGAGCTGGGGAAAAAAAAAAGCAGTATGTCTCCAAAACGGGTTGTAATTTATTCCTCACACGCTATTGGTCATAGATCGATGCGCGTTCACGGCGCTCCGATGTGGCGCGCCCCCCCGTGCTTCTGAGCATCGATTGGAGAAGCGGAGAGGAGAGATTGAGACAGAGAGAGCTGTGCCACACCAAGTGTCCACCAAATGTCTGCCTCTTCACGTTGCCAATGAATACCCCTCGCATTCCTATGTCTGCCAGTTGACATACTGAACGCGAAGGTCCACGCTTCCACCGCTGCAAGGATACAGGAGTCCGATAGCGGGCTGCGTGTTTTTTCAGGTAAGCCCCCCTCCTTCTCCTCGCTTCTCCTCCGGTGACCGATGTCGCTGTGTTTTCTGCGTATTTACGCGCTGTTCGTGATTAAGTAGAAGACGATAACTGACGCTTTGCGGTAGCTGTCCAAGGTGCTGAAACGCGCGGCGGCTTGTGGTAAGAAAAACACAGCATAGTAGAGATAACGGCCTCATGTTAAGAGCAGGTTACATGACTCCGCTGTTTGAATGCTATAGGCTATTTAGTGTTGCAGACTGAACCTCCCAAGGATGTCGTGTGGGTGTCGTAAAGGGGGACGAAAGAATGATATCCGTAACATTTGCACAGTCTTGCACATTTTGACCATGGCTGCTCTACCCGAATGGATGTATCCAAGCTGCGTTGTAGAGTACCTCCTCCAGGGACGGTGTATTGTTTTTACTGCATTTACTGCTTGTTCAGGGTCCGGGTCTTCACCTAACCTCATGTTGTCATTGCAATCTTAGGATGCATTCACAGTAGGTGCATGAAGAGCCCTCTAATGTCAACAAACAGTAAAAGGTTACTGTTGGAGACAATGATGCACAATGGATCCATCAGAGAAAAGAGCGATAGTAGGCACACCGTACCTATCACTGCTTTTAAAGTTTGAACTTTTGCCCCATGCACTGGAAATTTGCATTGTACCACTACTCAAACCTTGTGTATATTCAGGCACCTTTTAAAAAAAGATGTCCTTGTCAAGACCTTGTAAAATTTGAACGTGTGCAGCCAAATAGGAGGTACATGTGGAAATGCCAAACATGTTGAAACATGACCCAGGCCATAAGTTATATAAATTGTTCTCTATTCTGGCAATGGTAAGAACTAGTCCTGTTCCAGCTCCATTGTTCTTCTGATGGACCAAAATATCTATTCTGTCCACAACAGGAGCACCTGACATTTCCTGTGGCAGATTTACTCACTGGATCATGGCACAGACCAACAGCAGTGGGCAGGGGACCAATGGGGTAGCGGATGAGTCCCCCAACATGATAGTGTACAGAAAGGTAAGGCAGCTGCTATTTTTAGTCTGTGTGTGTGTGTGTGTGTGTGTGTGTGTGCGAGTGAGAGTGCGAGCATGTGGCTCTCCTGCATCAATTTATTTGACGATGAGCTGTGCAATGGAAATTGCTAATACTAATGGCAAGACAGTGTTTCTGTGCCATGGTTGATTTAGGGTTGTAATGCTACATCAGCTTAATGAGAGCATGAACAGAACATGCCATTTTTTTCTCACAACATACATGCTCATACACGTGAACAAACACACGCACACACACATACACACAGAATTCCCAGTTAAACCATCAGCTATTATTGCTTACATGTTGGAGGATATATATATTTTTTAACTGACTGACACTAATGGAACTGAAACAAAGCCAAAGCCTTTTTAACTATTGTTCATTACACTGCCAGTGGTGTATTTCTTCACTGTTAAATCTGTTACCACTTTAGAGAATTGGAGAAAAAGCAAAATGACCCACTACTGAGACACCTTAATTCAGCAGTGGTGCAACATTAAACAGATGATTGAAACAATAATCTGTATTGAACATTTGGTTACTTTGAGGACTCTGTATAGTTTATTATAGTAACTTTAACATAAGTCATGTTGTAAAAGATAGATATACAAGGTCATTGGCACTGATTCTTAGGTGCATTGATTTACTTGTAATATTTTCTTCTTGGATAAAAACAGTAAAGATAAATAAGCCATTTAGAAAATTGCTTTTGCTACAATCGGGAGAGGGTTCTGCTCCCCGCTGCTGCTGCTGCTGCTGCTATTGTCTAATCCTTGGAATTTTGTCTGATCTCCTTTAGTATAAACCATGCCATACATGTTACATTTTTTGCAAACAAAATGCAATGCTGGATTCCAGCTCAAAGTGACCTATATATTTATTGAACATCTACAACAACAGTTGTGTGTACTTGAACATATCATGGGTTTGTTTTACTAAACTCTCATATTAACTAATAAAGTCATAATTTTCTCATCTTAATCATGGATGATTCAAACGTTGAGTGAATGCTTTCATTTCATTCTCTTCACCTATCAGCAAATGCTTGTATTCTATCTGCTGCAGCTTCTGCACACCAGGAAGAGGATACGCTTAGCATGATATCATAGATCGACGGTCTTTTATAGCACTCACAGCATGTTCGGCAATATTACTGCCAGTGTGGGACAAGACATGCTGAACGTGTTACAATGATTGCAGCAAAAAGGAGTGCTTGCTATTTTATGACTTGAAATTGAGAGGATCTTCCTAAAGCAAGACGACAGATGCAGAAACTAGATCTTTCATTAAGTAGGGCAAATATCAAAGGTTGTGGAAACAGTTGAATGCAACTGGTTTTGTCAGTTTTATTTATGGAGACAGTGCGGGAAGTCTGTTTTTAAATTTTATTTTAACATGATACAATATCAGATTCAAAACATGGATGGAAGTGCATCAAACATTAATGTGAGGTCTTCCAGCTATTCAATTACATGCAACGTCTCTTCCATACTCCTGCTGTTGATTATACTATGAAGGATCTACAGAACCAAAGATCCAAATAGGAAAACATCCTCAGCCTGTGTGTTTAATTTTGCAGCATTTACCTTCAGCAGGTTGCTGCTTGTTGAATATTTTTTCTTCAACATTATGTCAAGAATTATTTTGAACTTTCAGACCAGTTTGTTCTCAAGTGTCCAGCCAGATTAATAGCTTAGTCATAAAGCTTCTTCACTTCTCACCACTTGACCACACATGGCCGCAGCTTGGCTCTGTACACTGACTGACCTAGATACACTGCAGAATGAAAGAACATAGTGAAGGCAGCAAGGATGGGATCGTGTTTCTGGAGTGGGTTTAACTCAAAACTGCAATTGGAAGTGCGCCTCCTGTAGACATGTGGATGCCGTCGGGATGAACGGGCGCCCCAAATGCTTTTCAGATGGAGTTGGGTTGGCAGAGGTGTTGCAACCCACACTGACTGGGCCACACTAAGATGAGCTGAATTCTCAAGTGGAAAAAATGCTTTTATGCTGTGTTTTGCAGCTCAGACCTCTTGTACACCAATATCATAAGTACAGAGCGGAAACACTGTATAAAATGTTGATAGTGAGCAACTGGCCACATCTACTCAATAGTTGACAATGTGCTGGTAGTACATCGTAGTGGAAGGATTATGTAATATGAGCAGAGGGAGTTTTATGGTTGAGGACAGCAGTTATGTAGTGGTTTGATAGTCTTTCCACAGGGAGCATAACTATATCCTTTCACTCTCTCAATCTTTTCTCTCTCTGCTGCCCATCCACCCCACCGCTCCTGTCATTAACGTCTAATGAAAATGGATGGGTGAGCTGAGGTGTTGACCTGCTTGTTGTGGAGATGTGTGCGGAGATGTCTGTCAGTCTTCTGCAAGGACACATGCACGCATACATATACACACGAATCCACGTATAGATGCACTAAATATGAAAGTATTCTCAAGACATTTTAAACAACTACATGGGCAGAAAGATGTGTACAAAATCAAAGTGATTTATTGGGAACGCTCGTTGGTGTCCCTGAAAATTTCATCACCCCATGTACGTAGCTGAATGAAGACACTAAAGAAGTTGTATATCAGAACTCCTGCCCATCAAAAAAATGCTAATAAAATGTTCAGTGGATGAATTGAATAGATCAGCACGGTATGTCTGAATGTCTCAATCCTTACTTACCGTATAAATCCTTTTTAAATGTCTTGGTGCTGACATGTGAACCACGTCAGGCTTATATCATCAAGAGTGCAGTCTGTATGTGTGTTTTTTCATGCCTGCTCACATGTGTGCACCATAAATAATGCTGTGATGCATACGTGAGCATGTGTGTGCGCTGTATGTAGGGCGAATGTTGCTAAGAGAGAGTCCTGAATTTTTTATGCAAGTCTAAAACAGCTCTGGTTCATAACCACTCAGCATGAGAAGGGAACATCTTCTCTCACCAGCCAGCGCTTTGTGTGTGTGTGTGTGTGTGTGTGTGTGTGTGTGTGTGTGTCTCTGTGTGTGAGCATATACTGTATATTAAAGTAATCACATTTACTGTACAGTATATATGGCACAGCATTTTAATAGCTGGCTATTTCTGTCTTCTGTTTCATGGGAGAAGATGTGAGATATTTCTTGATTTAAATTTTTCTTTTGCTTCTCCCAGTGCATAAAATTGACCAAGCTTTTCAATCAGTGCAACAAAAAGGCTCATCTCCACCAGTTATTTGGCTTAGAAATGTAATAATTTAACCATCAGCAAATTGCAAAATTTCACTTGGAGCTTTGCTTCTGAGAAGATTTTTGCAAAGAGAAATGTTAATGTCACTTGAAGGCAGAAAAAAAAAAAATAATAAGTTGACTTGGCTTACAGCAATGGTCAATTTTCCAACAGTCTTTCGTATTTTTAGGACTCCATTAAATACATGTTTAAAATTACATTACATTTGCAGTAAATTGGAGTGTGATCTTCCTCTGTGGTGTAGTATCTGACAGCTGAGGCACCAGCCCACTCTTATTTACATCTGAGCTGCCGATGGGTATCCAGTAATTGTTCTTGCAGCAGGCAGTTTGGCTGCTATCTCTATGTAGAGCCATTAATCCTATATGCTGCACTTATTGTTTTTTCTGTTCTATTTTTTCCCCATTGAGCACATGCAACCATGTTATTTATTTATTTATTTTTCATATCCCTCAGTATTGAATAGCTCTGTTTTACATCTTGCTGGTTACATAAAGGTTAATACTGTGCTTTTTGAAGTTGTTCCTTCTTCATTTCCTGAAAATGACAATGACTCTTCAGATCTGCATATTTCACCTCTTTACAGCCCTGCATGTAAACAAACTGTGGGTTTTTGTGACCAAACAATAACAGAATACATCACCTTATATAATGTTTAATTGCTGTGGCTTTTATATCTAGTTTCTTGACAAAAACAACTAGATCCTGGTGCATATATGCTTCAGATTATCAGCATTCAGCAATGATTTCCTGTCACATGACCACAAATTACAGGATATGTCATGATTTTAAGGTAGACTACAGTTTGCTTTCACTGTGTGGGGATTGTTTTCCAACTTTTATGTAGCAAAAAACAACTGTGTATTTCTGTTTTGAGACTGTCAGGCCAAACTAGCTTTCACATATAATATATAATGGTAATTACTGTTATGAATAATAGTGGTCAATGGTCAAAGCAAAGTGATTACTAAAAAATCTTTACAAGCTTTCGTTTTTCATAACATTGGCAATCTCTCTGTGTTTTCAGCTTCAGGGATTTCACACTTTTAAAAGCGGTGTTGATGCTCCACTGAGATTTAAGCCATTTCCTTTTTGTAAGACTCAGTAATGAAGTAATGAACAAACAGAAATAACAAATAGGGCAGAGGTATTAGTGCGTGCTATTGATTTGTCAATTGATTAAGTGGTTGTGTACAAGAGATCATTTTGCAAGAACAAGACATTGCCTCTCCTCTGCATCACTGCAACGCAGCAGTAATACAGTATTGTTGGATGATGCAGACCTGCAGCCATTATTAACCCTCTGGCTGCTTGGTCGCTGTTTTTCTTTCACCAGTGCCTCAGATCTTTTACAATTATTTAAAACCAGTATCATAAAACACAAGCAACTAACTATAATATATGTGGGATGCTGGTGTATAACATTGCAGATGGTTTAAAAGCTATATGTAGACTGTACTTACCATTTTTGAAAACAGAAACTATGTAGGTGTGTTTGGTTTATTTAAAATTGTAGCCCGAGGTCACGACGAACGAATGAAAAAAGCACCAGTTAGGAGACCCAAGAGACTTAATACTGAGATTCATACTATAAATTTAACAGAGATCTTCTCATTGGAAAGCATTTTTTAAATTCGGGTCTAATCTGCATCTGTAAAACCTGAACTATATCAGCCTGCCTTGTTATCAATGCAATTTCCCAACCATCCTGCATTGTTCATGAGTCATAAAGCAGAAGGAACTGAATACATTTTCAGCTTTTTCTCAGTTAAGAACCAGATTGAAGGGTTCTTATACTGCCTGTCTCCCTCAGTCTGCAATCAGAAGATCACTAAGACCGAGAGAAAGAGCGAGAAGGAGGGGGGTGAGGTGGGATGATCTATAATTGCCAGATCAGAGAGAAATCTTTGTGTGTGAAGTAGCGCTCTTTGTATGTCAGCTTGCCAGCCAGGCGATTTCTCTTCCTGTGTATGAAAACATGCATGTTCTTTTTTGCACACACTGTTGAAGGGAAAGTGTGGGTGTTTGGCAGACACTGTTGGACGGAAAATTGGCATTTATGGCTTTGTGTGTTTCAAACTAATCCATTTTTCCTGTATTTGCTCACGTCAATGCCTAAACGCTAATTAGAGGGGCTGGCATTAGTGACACGTGCCGCAGTCGATAGTTGTGTAGTTCTGGCGCCTGATCGTGCTATTTGAGGCGAAAGTAATCCAACTGGTCTTGTTGTATTGCAACGTATAAGTGATACACTCAGCTACTGTCAGTAACTGGAGGCTTTCTTGATGTAACGAATTTGATGATTATGTTACAGTTTACGTGGGTAGTTCATCCCTCTCAGTTCTTTAAAGAGATGATAAGAAATGCTATAAATAAACAGGCACACAGAGAAGATATACAATAGGTGGTACTATGAAAAGCAACATCTAACTCAGTTAATGCTGTACTGCATCTGGATGCTCATAAATACTCCTTCTTTGCTGGTTTACATTAGTGGTGACTAAACCTGTCCCCACAATGCATTTAAACCCTGTAGCATGCCTTGGTTGAAGCTGTAAACTATCTTGGGCTGACAGCCAGAGCCATTAATGTGGCAATCTGTAATTTAGAGAGAATTATTTTTACACAGTATGTAATTATTTTGCAGTTGCAAAATGATTTTGGGGAGAAATGTAATGCTGCCTCTATTAGAGTTTGCATTTGGCAGTTTTATCCAATAAAA
>OOFC01004164.1:32490-65054 GCA_900323345.1 Pseudochromis fuscus | reverse complement strand
TAAATGAAGATATTAAAAAAAAAAAAAAAAAAATCCAACTTTAGTGCCTTTCTTTTGGCTGTAAAAAGATGGCACTGTGGCGCACAGCTTATTTCGAGCCATGAATATTGAACTTATCTGCAAACCATTTCTAAAGTTGTTTTTTGTTTGTTTTTATTTGTGTGAGGAATGTGGCAGTTAACAGAAGAGTTTAACATTTTGGAAATGTAGTTATTTGCTTTCCTGCCAAGAATTAGATGTTTTGTATAAGGTCACAGTCAGTTATTTTTGCCAAGTTAATCGCCTTTCGAGTTAAGAAGTTTGCATCTAACTTTCAGCAAGACATAAACTTTTTCTCTAAAGTATGCTGCATTATAGGAAACCAGGCTCAAGACGCTGAATGATCCTTTGTATTTAGTATATCTTGTATGAACAGCAGACTATCTTCTGCGCTGCTACAAACTAATGCCAGTAAACATACAGTGTAATTTCATTGCTTGTAATTCCATAAAATAATGATTACAGAGGACAAAGCTGTATTCCCAGTCAAAATAAGTTCAGTACAAACCCTGTGGCCTGATGTAAGGTGATGGTGATGGCAGCTCCGTGAAGACAGTGAACAGATACTTAGGCCAGTCTTGCTCTAAGCTCTCCCCTCTGTATATGTCTGCCACAGCTGGAGTCTTTAGTCCTGTCTGTTAGGGTTATATAACGGTCTAAGGAAGCTTGGGCATTAAGATAGAGGCTGACTCAGGCTTTGCCTCTGTCTGGTCATTTAATTCCAGCTCAACATTTAGCAAAAAGATTACAGGAGTACCCCGGCCAGAGTTGTGAATGAATGATCCGCCATCTCTGGTGTGATGGTTTTAATGAGGTCGGAGATGCAAAGTTTTGGGACTAAAGAGAAAAAAGAGAGAAAGAGAGCGAGACGGTTTAATCTGAATTCTTTGCTCTATTTCTCTGGATATGTGTCTGTGCATTCGTCCGTAACGTCTATGTGTCCTTGTTCTCTCCTTGTTTATATCTCCGTCCCCCCCCCTCTCCCGACCCTGCATCGCTACAAACGCCATCTGCATCTAAACTGTGTCCATGCAGTCTGTACTCTACTTCTAATGCACTCCCGAGTCGTTTCTGGTGAAAGCTCACTCCTTCCCACACAGTGTCTACAATGTAGAAATTCCCACCGGCCTCCTTGTCTCGGTGCCTTCATGCATTAGAGGTTGTGTCTCGAAGCTTGGTTTTCTTTCTTGTATCTGTTTTAAAGTTTTATTCCTATCGAATGTTATTATACTAAGTTACATATATGTTATGACCGGTTTACAACGCATTCATTTTGGCCATTGTTAAATCAGTCATGGTCTTCTTAATAAATACTGTTGCTTTCTTTTTTTTTTACACTGTAGATGCAATTTTGGTTGTGAAGAATCATTTTTAATAACACACATCAGATCCATTACGTAAAAACATGAACCGCGACACTACCACCTAATTTCCCCTTAATGCTTTTTATGAAAATGTCAGCGCTTCTCAAGTCTATGATTACATCCACTAAAACATCCTGCGAAAAGGAGAATAAAATAATTGGAGGAATGTCATTCTCCAAAAACAACCACTGTATACTTGGTTGCAGCCTCAAGTCGTTGCCAAAGCTAAAATCATATTTGCATGTCAAGAGCCTTCAAAAGTAAACAGAAATAAGAAATCTTGTTATCTTCTCCGCAGAGTATTTCATGTATTATCTCGCTCCTCTGCTGTGTATTTTGGCAGCTCGAAGCTAAAAAAAAACGTAGTCTTTCTGCAGCATATCCTTCTACTTTCCTCTGTCTCTCTGTCTGTGCAGCCTTGTGAAGACATTTCTCTCAGTCCCAACTTTTTCATCCCAGTTTTCATCACTGTCTGTCTCTCACTGTGGTGTTCACACTTTGCCCTCTCATTTCTGTCTCTTTTATTCCTCACCCCCCCTCCTCCTCCTCCCCCTCTCATGCCCTCTTTTGTTCACTTTCAGGTCTTTGATGTTTCTCATATACACACAATTTCGCACTAACTTTCTCCCTTTGTCTCCATTGCGCTGTCGCTGACACACATGTGCACTCTCACCCCTCCCCTCCACCGGTAAAAACTTCCATCCACCTCTGTCTCTCTGTCCCCTCCTCTCACATCCCTCGCCTCTCTTTGAAGTCATCAGAGCCCGAGTCAGAGCCCATGCCACTCCAGTCAGCTTTTATCCTCACACAGAGAAAAAGAGAGGAATGTATTTAGACCCTGCCGGAGCACAGTCATCTCTCCTCCTGTGTGAAATGATTCACTCGTGACTCATAGCTTTATTGGGAACTCTCTCTAAACAAACAACCATTGGATGTGGCATTTTCCATCCAAATTGACTGGAACTGTAACTGAGTGTGCCGGCCTGATTGTCCCCCTGTAGCTCGGAGCCCCTCTCAACAATGAGGAGTCGTTCTCCCAGAAGCAATCATGTCTCAGTGATTAGCTTGCCATGACCGAGTGCCAACGCGCAAATCCAATACCAGCAAAATAATAAAAGTCAAACAGCAATTGTTACATTTTCGTATGTTTGAGACGTACATTTTTATTTCACAAACAGACAGAAACGCACCTTCGTCTGAAAACGTGCACACCCGAGCTCGTCTCTCCCTCGGCTTTGCGGGTTATAGAGCGCTGAGCAGCTTCCACCTGCAAACTACTGAGGCTCACAGCTTCACACCATTAGTTCAGCTTAGCAAGCACAGCCATGGCTATAAACCTCAGGCGCCATCTTGACTCAACCTGCTGCTTCTTTCTTCTCTTGTGCCTCTCACTGCTGAAATGTGGCAAAACAATGATTTCCAGTCATGGACAAAATGTCTGCATCTGTAAGCCTACATTTTTTTGGCTCTAAACAAAAGTGTCCTTGTATCAAACCCTAATGTTGAACCAACACATGCAGTTTACTCTGGTCTGTTCAGGTGTTTCAGCTGTAAAATGAAATACTAGAAAGACAATAGTTAAGGTGAGAATTTAATGGTGGATTGAAATACATATATGAATAATTGATTTCAAATGTGGGGTTTAATAATTCTGCTTGCTAGTCATGTACTCTGAAAGCAAGAGCTAAGCAGCCTATATTTCCATATATTTTAATACTTGGAGGTACACTTCTAATAATTCTGTCAGCTGTGAAATATTAGGAGGTAAATTGGGATCTGGATGGAAGAAAATTGGCCTCATTACACAAATTCATAGTATGTCTTTCTTGTCCAGACAGCTATGTGAAGAAGATGATTAATCACAGCTATTCTGATATCGTTGGCGTTGAAAATACATATTAATATACACATTTCAAAAATATCCGTGGCTGTGATAAAAGCTGTTTTTAGACATGCTGGGAATATGGCGTAATGGAGGACAATTGTGGTCTGCATGTCTCCCCCTTTTATCTAGACTAAAATATCTCAACAGCGATCAGATGGATTGCCTTGAAATTTTGTACAGACATGTATAATCTCTGTAGGATGAATTATAATCTCTTTGGGGATCCCCCTGATTTTTATTCTAGTGTAACTATCAGGTAAATTAGCATCTTTTATTCTTATTTATTCAGTCACCTCAGGGTGTTACATCCCTAAGTTGGTGTTTAATGTGAGTTAACAAATAACAAGCTTACTAACTAGCTGCTTACTCACTAAATTAAGATGGTAAACATTGCTCTGAGCAGGCTGATTTACCTCAAAGCTCTGTTATCTGTAGCAACTAAATTTTACTGCTTTCAACGTGGCCACACACCCAAAACAAAGTATCTATGCAACTATTTTTATTAGAAATCCAGATCTGGGTAACCACTGTTTTAATTAATCTCTCGTCTCAGACACTGACTCCAAACACTGGCTCATGTGTTAATTGAAAGATTCAGACCATGTTGTGTGGAGTGGTTGTGCTTTCTGCTGCCCTCTGTTTTGTCTCTGCTCCGGTGGCTGGTGGCTGTTGTGATCGGATTCCCATGACAACCACACCAGCGGTCTGTCAATTGGTATTATCTCACACACTTCAACAATGTGTCCAGCACGCTCTCAGATCGCAAAGTGACAGAACATGAGTGTTTATGTGCGTGTATGTTTGTTTTTGTACTTACTTGCTAGCTCATGAGTGAGAACATGCATACTCTTTAGAGAGGGCTGCTCAGTCCATGAAAGTCAGAATTTATGCAGCTTTCACTTGTGGCTGCGTGAGTGAAAGGGTGAAAAACTATCAACAGTCGTACATTTCCTCAAGTACTATAACTATTACTTCACAGGGATGCAATAATTTTATATCGGAATACAATACACTAAATATCTGCCTCCATTTTTACTGCTCTCCATTTATTTGACAGCTATAGTCACAAAGGTTAAAATTTTAGATATAAAACCTAGAACATTTTCCTACAGTTACAGAGTCACACTGCTGTAGATTACTGAACAATGCAGTAGCATCTACAGTAGTTGACTCATGTTGACTACCTAGGCTAGCTGCATCATCGCTGTCATCAGTATAATCCTGATGGACAGGTTAGTTGCGTCATATGCATATGGCTGACCCATTTAAAGTATTGTTTTTACTCCTTTTCACGCTGTTATTGCTCCTGTTATTTAATTAAAAAAAAGGATCCGTTTGCTTTGTCCGCTACTAATAACTAGAACATGTTGTATATCAGATTCTCTGTCTCCTCTCTCCTCAGCCTGTAAATCAGTGGCTGCGCATTGTTGTTAACAGTGTTTCTCATCTCCCAATAAAACCCCATCACAGATGGACAATATACATGCCCACGAGCTCAGGGTGCTGGAAAACAACAGATAAAATTTGTTGTCTAACCTTCAGCAGAATGAAAAAAGACAAGGTCGGGTGTAACAATGCGTTGGAATATGGTGGGAAGTGTGTGTCCATTTCTTGCAATGGACTGATTTGATTTGTTGATATTAGCTTTCCTTGCCCGTGTCACCAGAGCCATGTGTGTACATGAATGGACTGGAGCAAGAGAGACAATATGCCAGAGTGAGGATGACAAGATTTGGCATTAATGAAGATGTCCTGCATGAATATACGAATTGAGGCAATTTATTTTTACAGCGGTACCTTTCCCCAAATCCCAATTGCCAACGATGTACATATCTGAAAAGTTGACAATCCTGTGATTCTTTTTGCCAATTATGATATGCAGCCTACATCCAGCCCGGCAGTGATAAAGTTTTAATGATGCCTCTTTTTGATTTAGTGAGGCACGGTTGCTTTCCATCTCTCCATCTGAAGCATCAGCATGATAATGGTTTCTACCTGATGACAGTCTGAATCACTCCACAAAAGTCTGTCGTTTTCAACAAAGCCTATCGTCCGTCATCTTCATTGCTCTGTAGTTCAAGTGTCACTTGCGTCAAACAGTCTGCCCTTATCGGTTTATTGTCTATCCTGACTGGTGTGTCCTCTGAAGTGTGCATGTGTGCGTGTCCTGTCAGACACCCAGTCCTTGTCTTGTCTCTGTTCTGCAGACAGGAGAAGGCAGAAGAATGTCAGGCTGCCAGTATCCAGCTGCTTCTCTCTTATTGGTATTCGGGGCACATAGAGCCGTCCTGAGTGTCTGTTGCACGTGCCAAGGAGGAATGTGGGAAATGAGGGGATGGAGAGAGGAGGAGGAGGAGAGGAGTGAGGCCCCCTCTCTCATGTTATCTGAACCTAAAAATAGACAGCATCCTCCCTTCTTTTCTATTCCCAGAGCATCTCTGTTTCCATACGCAGCCTCCCTCCCTGTTTCTCCTCCTCTGTTTTCCTTTCATCCCTTTCCTTTTCTTCCTTGTCTTTCTGTTTGGTCTACATAAACATGCTCTCTGGTTCCCAATGATAAGACTCCTCAAGTGTAACGCCAGACAGTTTGGACACTGCTAACAGGCTTGCCTTGATGAAGGATTAACTATAGGGGTGTTTTCATTTAACACTAGAGTATTCCCATGGCCAGATTGCACTGTTTAATCACCAAAAATAAAAGCATGATTATTAAATGCTCCTAAGTACAAATCCCCTCTGTGTCAACACTTGCTGATTGCTAATCACAAATAAGTGCTGAAACCTCAGCGTGATCTTTTAAAGCCAGTCTGTTATTGTTACTTTATTGAATTATACATCAGTCTATGTAACCGTTTGATCAATAGATACTTTTTATCAGATAAACTGTTGAGTTCGTTGTAGGAAAAGTTTTACAATACATCTGAAAGTGATGCACCTTTCTTCCTCCTTTATCTAATAATTTATGATAGCACGCTGTTTGAGTGATGAAATCATGGTAGGTGGGCAGGAGGGATATGGGCTTTCAGTGGATTATGTTCTAGCACATGGCTAACCTTGGCTTAGTCATCGTGCCCACTGCCCGCCCACCAAGAAGATGAGAGTGAGAGAGAGACAGTGAGAGTGAGAGATAGAGAGAGAGCGGCCTTGCCCTCACAACACTATTATTCCTCTGGCCAGGAACACCAGATCATAGTAGATTTAGTGCTAAACAGTCAAAAAACAGAGTAAACTAAAGAGTAAAAGTGAAGAGGGTTGATGATAGAAACTAATAAAGATAACACTGAAACAGAAGTAGGACTTGACAAATTAATGTGTGAGACACTGGGAGCACTGGGTCAACTGTATCAGAAAATTACATATGTTACTTTTCCTTAATAATAGTGTAAGGAGTTTTATAGGGTCAACATCTACTAAAAGGAAATAGTCCCTTCTGTTCAGAGCTACAACTTTGTGCCAAAAGATTGAGAAGTTCTGATCTGATGATGTTGAGCTAAAAGGTTTATGATGTCCTGCAAGAGTCAAGTACAATGAGGGTAAGAATAAAAGTTAATATTTTATTATGAAAGAGTCATCACATTGAGCTTTAATCTGCCCCAGAACATAGACTCTACTACAGTCCTCCAGGAATTGTATGATACTTTAAAATGTGCTGCGGTTGCATAAAGCATGAGATGGCAGAAACCTACTGGCTGGCAAATTTGGAACAGAACTGCATTAACGGCAGCAGTGTCAAATGAGGATAAATGCCAGTGTTTTTTTTTTTTCTTTTTTTCCCAGTGAGCAGGCCTCGCTGGCTGACTACCTCTCATCCATGATTCAATGCTTGTCTTTCTCTCTCTAGTAGGGGGTTGTCCCTTGGGGAGGGAGATGTTGAGGAGTCAGGGGAAATAATGAACATCCTTCTGCAGCCATACGCCAGGGATGTTGCTTCTCTGGGGAGCGAGGTCGTGAGTTATAAAAAGCTGTAGATGTTGATGAAAATACTGGGAAGAAGGATACTGTGGGTGCAAGTATCTTACAGAAACCATGGGATAATACCATCTGTCCATCAAAGCAAATGACAAAAACCACAACTGCTGCTTCTGCTGTTGTGCTGCAGGACTGCTTTACCAATGACTCTTCATCATTAGGCTTTAAGCTAGGAAGGAAACGATGAAGATTGTAAAAGACATTTAAAGGTTTAGTGATTGGAAGTGTATCATTAATATGGATGATTATTGTTGTCAAAGTAAGTCTGCTTCAGTCTCCTGGATTATTGACCTTTCATCAGAAAGGATGCGCAACAGGTGACTGGCAGCTCTCTTCCTGCGCCCGATTAGATGATGGCACCAATGACTGGGCATGCATTTGTCTTTTGTCTGTAAATATACAGACTGTCTACTAAGCATCTAAGCTCATGTGTTCTGGATTACATATAAATATTTGTTTGTGAGTATATGGACGCGATGGCCAAACAAATAATAACAAATAATTAATAATAGCTGTTGAACTGTATCTGTCTTTGCCAAAATCCCGAAGCAACATCAGAGCTCAAGAGATGTAGCGTAGTGTGATTTACAAGATTGCAACTGTTAATTCATGAATTCTGTTATCTTAAAAAAAAAAGATATTGCTTTGCGACTGCAGGATATTTCCAAGAGAGATGAGTTATAGGCTCAACACAAAGGCTGTTCAGTTTATTTAAAACAAGCTAGTTCATTCATCTGTTAATCGCTGTTTCAGACACATTTAAAAGCTGGGTGAAAAACCATTAAATGAGATGAAACAGAATAAATTAAACAAACTGGAATAACTGTCATTCGTTGAACAGATTTAAGCAGGAATTATCTGTCTGAACTCCATGTCAGATGGTCAGATAGCGCTGGGAAACCACTTTCCCCTCGTCTTCCCAGTGTTGGATGGTTGTATCTGCGTCATCCAGCCTCTGTAACTTTCCAAAACCAACGATCAAACGTTCACACTCACTTCATTTCACGATTGGCCAACTGTGTGAAAGTGAGAGAGGAGTTGAGCATTGTACTTTTCATTCTAGCCGCCTTTTTTCCTCTTATTTGTTATTAACAATATTTGATGCTTTTCATACTCACAACACAATACAACACTATCAGTATCTCCATAGAGAGACGGTGCTAAAGCCAAATGAAAATCTCCCCCTCCCTCCTGCTTTTTCTATATTGGCTTTTCACTCCGCTTTCCAGTGTGTCCGATCAGATCAACTACAAACACATTTGATTTGCAACATGGTCAAACATCACGTCTTTAGGACTTGCTGTGAGAAACCATATCCCAGTGTCTGTTATGAGAAGTTACAGTGGAACGATTTTGTGAAAAGTGAAATGCAGGACCTCTAAATTTGTCTTGTTTTGTCAAGTTACAGAAAATCTGATGCCACAAAGTTGTGAAGGGAAGGGGAACCAGCAATGCTTTGGTTGAAGTGTGCTGACTCCTTTGCACGTCTCCTAGCACCTAATTATCAGCCAGGTCACACTTTACCTCGGAATAATTTTAAATGATATAATGCATTTTGTTATTTTTTCCTCTACACCCGTTAAAGCTGTGGGAATCTCAACATTAACATTGAAAAGACAGTTGACAATACAAAAGCAGTGAGTCTATAAATCTAATACATTATGTATTAAAGGAGTGTTGTTGATACCAATAATATAATAACAGTTGATAACGTAATAACAGCTGATAACTTAATAAATTTGCCCTTTTTGAAATGTAATAGGCCAATAACATAATAAAAGTCCTGAACTGATAACATAATAACTGTTGGCCAATAACGTAAAGATTTATTACATTATTGGTTCAGTTATTACATTTGCAAAGTTTTTTCTTTTACCAGGCCAATACTGTGATAAGCAGCCAATAACGTAATAAATTATTACGTTATTGTCCAAAAATTGTTACGTTATCAGTTCAGGACTTTTATTACGTTATTGGCCTATTACATTTCAAAAAGGACAAACTTATTACGTTATCAGCTGTTATTACATTATTGGCTTTTTACTTTGAATTGAGTCATATAGCTTACAATAGCTTCATGTTTCACCACATCTACAGGTGGCATGTAGCTGGGTGCCAATAAGGAAATGTGCAACCGTTTTGTGTAAAAAAAATAAAATAAGAGAAACTTTCAGCACATGTGTTAAAACTCAAGGATACAGCCAAAGAGTCACTCGCTTACCCATTAATTTGGTTGTTTACAAGGCAACTTTCCAACGCTCAGCTCGGCACAATCGAGAATCAGTTTGATTCAAGTTGATGTGATTTGCTTCCATTTACCGAGTCCTATAATGAATTATTCACACTATTATTCTTTCAAGCAAACTTTGGCTTGCAAGCGGTGCTCAAAACAAGAAAGGTAATCTATTTAAGCACAGAGAAAACTAAATAACAACATGCCACTCAGGTAACCTTAAGTCAGTAACACCTTATGTGAAATCAAAGATCTCCTTGTTCGCCTACAAAACATCAGTCTCACTTTCATCCATTAGCAAATAAGACCAAATCAGATCACGGCATTAAAAGGCTCTCAATCACACCTCGAGGAACATTTCAAAGCTGAGGAGGCATCATGGTTGACAACATCCATTTGTAATCATCCAAATAAATCAAAGACTGTAGTAAGAAAGCCATCTGTCCTTCACTGCCCATCAGAGCTTATGATAATACTGCTGCTGTGAGCAAGAGTGTTTTACAGTGGCATCAGGTTTTTCTTATCACAGTCCTTCATTATTAAGATAACAGACAAAGCAGTACACCACCAACTGGTACATTATGAAATGCATTAATGACATTAAGAGACAGGAGGCACCAAGGAGGAATAATGCTTATCTAAAAAATTCATACATCTTTACAGTTCGCCGGAAAGATAAAGACATGAGCCGCAAATGGCAAAGAAGCACTTTGTGTCCTCAGGTTTCTTTCTGCTGTATGTTCCAGGATGTAGTGTTGTTACAGATGATGTGTAACGAAGAATAAAGGAGGGAACAAATGTGCAGCGTGAGAGAACATCCTGTGGTGTGAAACAGTGAAGTGGCATTCCAAGAAACAGATGCTCACGTTTGACTGATGGCTCAATGGAGGCTGGTTGTGTGCACAAGGAGGGAACTGTATTGATGAATACAACCCAAAAAAAGCAAAGCTTATCAAGCACCAAACTGCAAATGCTGTTAAATGGCTAATCACTGGTTTGCAGAATGTGCCTCACAGAGAATAGATATAAACCTTCAGCTTGGATAGAGTAATTGCCTTCCCCCCAGGCAGTGTTCTCACCTGGGCATCTGTTCCTCACATTATGTGATCCTGGCCTGCTGTGAAGCAGACTGTTGTCCGTTCCCCATCTGAGATCTTCAATTGCTGCACCTATGAGGGGGGAAAAAAGGGCTGCATGAATAGAGAAAAGCATGAAAGGGACAATAAAAATACAAAGTAAGCATAAGAATGAAACACAAGACTCTGGGGGTCTAAAATTCAATTAAAGCTGAATGGATTTTAAATCAGGATGCTTCACGTTTAACATGACCAACAACAACAACACATGACCATCTGTTGCTTAGGACAATAGAAAGGTTCTTTATTTGGTCTTCTACAACCCTGAGTGCTTCATGGTGAATGTGCTCTAGTCACTCAAGGCTGTGGGTCAGGGGTGGGCAACCCAGGACCAGGATCGTTACCAGGCTTCTGCAGAGCTTGATGATGAGCTGGTCATTTGAATAAGGTGTGTTTGAAGAGGGACACATCTAAAACATGCAGGATAGCGGCCCTCAAGGACCAGGATTTCCCACCCCTGCTATAGGTTATAAGTAGTGTGGAAACAATTACCGTATTTTCCGGACTATAAGCCGCTACTTTTTTCCGATGCTTTGAACCCTGGGGCTTAAACACCGGTGTGGCTCAGTATCGGTGCCGCCGATACATTTAGCCTCGTCACATCAGACCCGGTCAGAGTGGACCACATGAGACTGTTTGAATAAATTCAACAGCAGCTTATAGACAGGTGTGCTCAATAGTCCAGAAAATACGGTAATCAATTTAGACAATAACAAATTAATTATTCATTTAATATTTGTCATTTTGTTAAGGAACAGAGTGTATATATGTTGGATCTGGTTTCTCCATAGTATGTTTTTTCTCTTTTAATCTCAGTATAAGCTGTTGGTGAGAGATGAAGTGTATTGTGTGGGCCAAATAACTGATCCATTAATCAAAAGCATAATCACCAAATTGATCAACAATGAAAATATTTGTTGCAGCTCCGGTGATAAGTGGGCAACAGTTTATCTTCATTTGATGAATGATCTTAAATCTACAATATTATTAATAGTATTGTAAGTTAAATAGCAAACCCCAGCCCAAAATAATATTGAAGAATAACTAACAACCACCAAACAAAATAAAACAGTAATGTATCACAAAAAAAAATAGTGTCCTTTACACGCTCCTTCCCCCTACGCTAGCCCCACAACCATGTCATTCTTTCTCTCTTGTGAATGAGTGATGGCAAGCTGCCAAAGATGTCCTTGCGATAGTGGTCCCTGACTGTGTTGCTGTGGTAACTCATATGGTAACCTCAGAGCAACTTAAGATTCATGGCATCTATTCAACAACCTTGTCAGCATGAGCTCAATAACTTCCCTCACCTATCTGCAGGGTAATTTTATTTTGAATGCCTAAGTGGTGTAGTGCTGCACACAGTGCAGGCTCAAGTGGCAAACTAACGTGTTTGTGTTTTGCCAGTAATGCCGAACAATGTTTTGGTTCATGTTAGAGAACAGTAATTAAAAAAAAATCTGCAGTGGAAGTACATTTTTTGAGAAATTATTAGCAGTGTACTTTGCCTGGTTTGTGGCCCTCTCTTATTCCCCACAGTATGGCACGAAGAACATTGTGTTTTTGGATTTGCTCAATATGCAAATGCACCAGCCTGCACCAGCCTAGAAGAGATGAGTGATTCATTTGTGGTGACATACCATTTCAGTGGGATTTAATGCAGCTGAAGTGGAGACCTTTGATTGTTTTTTTTTCTGTCTTAATATTGATTCTATTAAAAAGTCAAACTAAAAACAATGTGACTTCACACGATGTTGAAGTAGTGATATGATGATTACGATCATGCTTTTTAATGCAGTCCTTAGTTGTTGACCATGGCTCTGATAATAATGCATTTTGGAGGTGCTAATTGTTGATGGCAAAAACAAAAAAGGCAGAAATATTATCTCTTAGCCTCCACCACAGGTTCTGCCTCAGTCATGGAGCCAAAGCCTGCAGTTCAGAGGGAAATGAGATCAACCAACTGCAAAGGCTGTTTTATCTAGTAGAGCTGTCATGGTTATATAGCCACAGGTTCTATTCAGGCTGCTCTCACACCGCCTTAGGCAGCCAGACTTTAACTGGGTTGCTCACCTATTTTGATGTTGCGCTTTTTAAAATATAATAATCCCTACCTTCTGGGTTTATAAGCTTTCATAATGTGTATGTCTCTGTATGTATGTGTGTATCTGTACTCTGGGGGTGCACGCTCTTGCAAAGTGACTGATAATTTCTGTGTGCTTGTTTGTGCCATGCAGTATCTGTGCTGCCTGTGTGTGGATGCATGTGATCATTTATGAAGTGCATGTGTGTGTGGTGCAGACTTGGTAGGAGTATCAGTTCTCCCCATGTAGACATGCTTGTCCTCAGATAACACAGGGAAGGTAATACCATTCTCCCTCTACATCTGATGCACTAACATTCAACCATCACAGCACAGGCAGACAGACCCAGAGAGCGAGAGTGAGGAGGGGGGTGAAGAAGTGAGAGGGGGAGGAGAAGAAGGAGAATAGACAAGCTTTTAATTCCCTCAGCGCCACAGTTAGTGAGATTTTTACATCTGCACAGACAGACAGAGACTGAAATGAACTGGAGATGAGTTTAGAATTGAATGACAAGACAAGCTGCTTCCAACTTACATTTTGTTAATGGGTGTCTTGGCTAGACTTTTCTTTATTAAAAATATATCTGGACGGCTTGTTCAGTGTCTAATAAATACAAGTCTGTTTGAGGGATTTAGAGCTTATGTAGGTAATGATGTTCTAATTAAGGCTGTTTGAAAATTAAGTTTGAGTTCATCGAGTACTGGGGGTTTTCTTTCCATCACAAAAAATCTAGGTCAACACTGGAGACGAATAGCAATCATTTGCTACGGATTGAGATAATTTCATGCAACCTGTATGTTGTGCAGCACAACCAACAAATGAACACTCCATATAGCTTACAGATGAAGCTCGCTTCAAGTGTCAAGGTCATAGTACTTTAGAGCAATTTCAAGCCATGTTTCTCCGGGCAGTTTATTCACCTGCCTCAGTGAGCCCACAAAGCAGCACCTATCATCTCTCCCCCCACATGCACCACACAGTCCTTGAACTGTAAGTAACTTAAAGCTCCCGAAAACACTTCTAAAAATATCTAGGCCAAACAACAAAAAAACAAAAACCTCATCTAAATGGAGGAAACCACAGTTGTTATTGCTGAAATCAAGTGTAAACAGCAAGGCAAGAAAACAACCTTATTTCCAGCCTCGTTTCTTTCTTGCTGGGCTAAGTAATAAAGGTCACCTCCAAGTAAACTATTTTCAGACGTACAATAAATTAGATGAAACTCACTCCTAAAAAAAAAATAAAAACACCTGGGTGTTTGTGCTCACAATAGATTCTTTCTAATAACCGATCCTTTTATCGACTCATTTTTCTTAGAAACAGCCCACCAAGTAAGTGGACTCGGTGCACTTAACAGTGGCTAAAAAGAAATCCAAGAGGGCAGCATTGATTTACAAACTCGGTTTGAAATGTTTTTTGCTCCAAATGGTGCTTCAGAACATTCTGATTGCACCCTGAGTGCCCTCAGTGATAGTCTTTGAAGTGTTTGATGCCGTGAGCCGAAGCTCAGTGTGTGCTTATATCCGGAGCTTTTGTTAGTCACTTCATATGTACTGAGTCCTGTGCCATCATTATTCAATGATTCACACTGTGCAGCCAAAACACTCACTCTTATCTGTTAAGAGGCTGCAGAGACGCAGTCAGACAGCTCTGGGTGGGTGGATGGGTGGGGGACAGAGAAAGAGAGAGAGACTCTCCATCTCTCTGCTCCTCTCTGGTGGGAAACGACTTTTCTCTCTTCTTCACAACGTGAAGCCAGAGAGCATCCCGACTTCAAGAGCTTTAGATCCTGAATATTCACGCTGGTGGCATTTTACCATGTGTAGGCGGTGAGGGTTTGCAGAGATAGGGAAGAGTGTGTGAAGTATTGATCACTGTTGCTGTTGTCCTTGTTTGCTCTGTGTCTCACAGTAGCAGCTAACTCTGAGAGAAAGATACTGAGATGGAGACGGAGGGAAAGTTGTTACAGTCGTTCAAGAGGGGATGAGCTGAAGACAATTAGGATTAATTTAGAGAGATATGTTTAAACGTAGCAAAGGAAATGATGTCATGAAACTCTTAAAAAGGATGCTCCATGTCTGCTGGTAATCCTTGTTTTCTTGTTAAGATAGGACTGCTTTGAAAGACTGAATTATATAATGACATTATATCAATACAAGGATGATTTTTGGGCTTATTTTAGCATTCTTTACTACTGGAATTTAACATGCATTTTTATCTTTTGAATCTCCTCTAACTGTAACTCGTGTCGGCTGAGGGAAACCAAACAAAAAATACCTTCTTCTTTCACTTAAAATGTTAAATTCAATATTTTCTGAAGTTCAACAGCTTCCATTTGACTGAGATCAAAAACCTTTTCTTCCACCCTGTCTTATCTCATTTATTCAGTCAGTTACCTCCAACATTTTCCACAACGACTGGTGGTCATAAAAGAAGAATAAAAGTGGAGACAGTTTGTAATTTCAGCAGTGTCACGTATCTAATATAAATCTCATCTTGTTACTGCAGTGGATTGCAGTCCATTTAGACTCCTGTCATTGGTGTGACATTGAATTAGTAGGGGCTTCTCTTAAATGCAGGGATGAGGAAAAACCCCATCAGTTAACCACAGAAATTCAAGGAGGAACGCCAGAAGCAGTTAGGACAGATTTCTCAGCTGAGATCATGATGGCTGTGTGGGAAATTTAAGCTGTTTTCAGAACTCTAATTTTATAGTGCTAAAGGTGATGATTCACACGGGTGAATTACCAAGGAAACATTTGTAGAGGCAGATCTACTGTCTCATGCAATATATCTGTGGGAGAAAGTGATTAACAGAACATACTGAAATAATCTGAAAATGAGTCTCTCTGACATCAATTTAGCTTTTCTTTTCTTTTTACTTCTCACTCTCATGGTCTCTTTGGCCTCCTCCAACAGCTCTTTAGTTACAGTATTTGCCTGTGCTCCATCATTGTCAATTAGACTCCAATCAGTAACTGGGATGGTTTTTAGCTTCAGGGTATTTGACTAGCTACAAGCTTTCATTACAACATTATGCCATAGTGCTGGCTCATGAACTGCCAAACCCGAGCGGTTACACATTTACATATCAAACCCAGCTTCTTCATAATCAAAACTCTTCCTTTCTCACCAATATGGCCGAGAAATTCGTTTTCACCCACACAAAAACCTTCATTTGTACGAAATGGAATTGGCTGCATTCAGATTGCTTCGCCTTTTCCCAGATGAGCTGCACTGATAAGTCTTGTGTGTGTCATAAAAAAAAGATGGAGAGAAAACAAAATTGAGGGGGATGATCCATGAAGCCTAACCTGCGAGATGAAACATAACACTTCAGAGCCGTGCACAGTCACAGTCGCAGCATCCAGACACCACATACCAATTTACAGCTTGTTGTATTTTAGGTGTAATCTAATAAAGATGAAGCCTTTTTAAAACAAAGACGGTGATTTTAAACACCAAACACACAACACAACTGGCGAGGATGTGAGCTAGCTAGACCTGTCTTGGGTGGTATCCTGTTGTCACCTCACACTGGGTTGATTTGTTTTTTGTTGTTGTTGTTTTTCTTTTCTTATTATTTAGTTTGCCTTGTGAACTGAATATTTAGTACATGTAGTATTTAGTATAATATCTGTGCTCAGGTCATACTTATTATTGCTTTGACTTACTGTGATGATTGTAAGAGTTTATTGAAAAAAAAAATACTGATTAAAATACCGTATTTTCCAGACTATAAGCTGCTACTTTTTTCTGACGCATTGAACTTAAACACCGGTGTGGCTCAGTATCAGCGGCACGAAGCTCGTTGGCTTTTTACAAGCTAGCAAGCTCCATGCCGCCGATACATTTAGCGTCGTCACATCAGACCTGGTCAGAGTGGACCACATGAAACTGTTCGAATGAATTCAATTGCAGCTTATAGACAGGTGCGCTCAATAGTCCAGAAAATACGGTATTCAAATCAATAATATAAATTTTAACTTACAGCATTACTTCTGTGTTAAAATGGACAACCAGTGACAGAATCACTACTACTGAAAAAAGGTACCATCCCTCATGAGAGCTTCTTAGTCCAGCAAACTGGAGGAATATAAAGTGACACAGTTTGTGTTTGTGCAGCACACAGTGTGTTTTCAGGTCGTTCAGATGTGTGTATGTATTTTCCATGTGTGTATCTGTGCTCTGAGGGAGGAGTTTGGGGCGACAGCTTGGCGTCCGATCCAGCTGACGTATCAGGCCTATGCTCTACTCTCTGCTTTGCTCCCTTCTGTCTGTTCTTGGAAACATGGTTGCCTTGTGTTGCCCTGCCAGGCCCTTGAGACAACTCGCAGTGCATTTCAGTCTCAGTCATGTGGGCACATGTTTGTGTGTTTGCGTGTGTGCGACTGTTTGCTCGCTCGTGTTATTTCCTAGTGCAGTTTTTGGTTCAAATTTGTGCATGTATAACTCTGTGGATGCTGAACAAATGTCTTTATAGGAGCAATATTCATTTTTATTTCCCTGCTCTGTGAGGTTCAAATGTTTGGCATACAAATACACTGTGATGGATAATAACAAGAAACTTCATTGCTCGACTTCCGAAATTCAATATTTGTTGCAGAATTGAATAAGGGCAGCAGTTTTATGTAACAAATGACAGAAATCGGAGATATTTGTCAAAGGAGAGGCAGAAATCTGACAGCTGGGATTGTACGTCGCCAACTTCCTTGCCTCACTCTGTCCCCTGGAGGCACAGTTGAACCACATAGGAACCTGTTTGTATACATTTACCTGTCTGTGCCCTGCTCACACACAACCTCGACCCGCAGAGTTAATGGAAAATGTTCACTTTCTTCTTTGCCATCTCTCCTCCTTCCCTCATCTTCTGTGTTGTCCAGATGGAGGAAGTAATAGCCCGCATGCAGGATGAGAAAAATGGCATCCCCATTCGAACAGTGAAAAGTTTTCTAACCAAGATCCCCAGTGTTTTTTCAGGTAAGTTTGATCCGTTCTGTTCTCTTCTCTTCTCCCACCCACTGAGTACCTGACTAATACATACTCTACTCTGGTCTTTCCAAACAAAACACTGAAAGTATTTTGTCCATTTCACACCAGCAGTGCCAGAATGTCAAGGGCATAAAACTCATTTTTTGAGCTGTGTAACCAAATAAGAAGGAGCAATACAATATATGAATTGATTTAAACACCAAATTTAAATGCACTATATACTGAACTATTAACATGCAGTGTTAGACAAACAGTGTTGTATTAAAAGCCTAATACTTTTAGCATTATGTATTCTGTGGCTGCAGATCAATACAGAAATCCTGATGAAATATTAAAGATTCAAAGAGGTCTGCAAATAATTCAACAACTTAAATGTAACTCGGAGATTTTCCTGGAGTTTTTTTTTTTTTTTTTTCCTGCAGACATTGGGCACAAATCCCCTATTTGCACAATTCTGCCTCAGGGTATCAGCAATGCCAAAACCACCACAAGTCACCATCACTCAGCTTGTCACAGTCAGCGACATGTCCAGGCCCTTTTTGTCATGGGTGCTGACAATGAAGCACACATTAAAAAAATTAATAAATAAAAAATCAAAAGCTGGCAGCAGGCACCAACATATGAACACAGATACATTTAAATAGCTAATTTTGGCTTTAGTGACGTTGGTGAAACAGCTGAAATAAACACAAGCGCTTTGGGCATTAAAAAAAAGGGAAGCTGATGCACAGTCCTCTGACTCTTTTCAATGCCAAGTCTGCTACACTGTGTAAAAAAACAAAAAAACAAGGGCAGTCTGTAATGATTAATTTTACATCTGGTCTATCAACATCAGCTCAGATTAATTTTCTATTGTGTGTTTTTGACAGTGCAATCAGCACAGCTAGCAAACAGCTAAACTGGTTGCATGTGCAGACATACAACACAAGTGCAAGATGCAGCTTGTTATGCAGCTTTTGTGCACTTCATCCACATGTATAAAAACTCAGTATCACAGTATTTCTTGTCAGGATGTCTGCAGTTTTTATCATTCAAAACATCATAATGGAAAAAAATAGCATCAATATGAAATATTGTGGAATTTCTTTCAGACTGTGTGGCTGCTATACTCTCAATTTTTAATTAAATGCATTATTTTCTTCACTTGCCCATTACTTGCCTATTAGAGCAGCAGCACTTGGCCTGAAATCAATCGAAACCGAGCAGTTTTCTATAATAACTGTTGTAAATCTAGTTATTTTTCTCGTCCTCTCTCGTATGGTTCGACTAATATGGTTTTACAACCTTTAAATAATGCAGCCACTTTAATTGATTTTTTATGTGTTTATTCATACATCATTTCTACTTACTGTGTTCATGCATTAATTGTCAGCTGCGCATGTTTTACAATATTGCCCTTTGCTGTATCTCGTTATTGTGCTGCAGCAATTATCCAATATTTGCTATCACTGGCACTGCTAACATTTAACCTTAGTGTTTACCATTCTGTTCATGTTATTGCCACATTCAGAGGCACTAGCTTGCACCTGCTCGCACGCACGCACACACACACACACACACACACACACACACACACACACACACACACACACCAATCTATGGCCATAATATTAATCAATTCAGAGAACAGCCTTGTTAGAGGATTACCTTACACATCTCATTTAAGCTCTCTCGTAGAAAGTGGGTCAACTTTGATAGTGTGAAAATGGAGTTGTATTAATGATGTTAATCCATGAAAAATCTCATCTGGGGGCACCGAAGTGCAAGGAGGGTGCATTGGAAGGGAAACAGAGACAAAATGCAGACAAACGGAGAGCAGGCTGGATGGACAGAGCAACACAGCCACGGGGCTTGACTATCTCGCTGCATGATTTCCCTCTTTTCTCCATTTCACACCTTTTTTTTCTGCCTTCTGTGGCTTTCTTCCCCTCAACACACCTTCACCTGTCAGTATGACAGACAGTAATAATAGCTTGGAAAATATATATTTAGCCAAAGCGCCACAGTCACATGTTGCGCTGGGGTGTGAAAATGCCCGGGGGGCATAGGATGCTGTTATGTTTCTCTGAGATGTGAAAATGATTCAGTTGCGTTTTCAGGTTGAAAAGATGCTAACCGACATCCATCATATAAAAAGTTTGATGTCCTTTCCAGCAAAATGGCAAAAGTGATATACGAGTCATCTGCAGACCTGTAACCTTTACCCAGAATAGTGTTTTGTTGCATGTGTCATCTGTTTTTAAAAGAACTGATACACGTTTAGCATCTCGCTTTGTCTGCTCAGTTTTACATTTTCTGCCTTCCTCCTCTCCTTTCTGCTTCTCCTGAGGTTGTATTTTTATTTGTGACAGTTGTACAATGTACAATGTGATGAACTGGCTTATTAAATGCTTTGAGTCAGACAAATTGTGTTGTTACCAAACACAATGCGCACTTCATTATGCCACTCTCTGGTCATTTATATTAATGGACTTCAGCCAAAGAGAGCTGGCTGGGAGAGGGTGTCAGAAAAGAATATTTGGTAATGGATGGCATATTACCCACCTACATGGTACAAGGTGAGAGGAATTGGTATGCACTGTGATGATGAAGGGTGGTGGGTGGGGTTAAGAGTGTCATTGTTTTCCCTTTTCATTTGCATCTATATGCAAAACGGTGTTTCAGCACAGTGTGAATATATTAGATTTGTCAGTGTTTCATATTTATGTGCTTTCCCCTGTTCCAGGTTCTGATATTGTACAGTGGATGATCAAGAATCTGGACATTGAAGATCAAGGTAAAAGGGGAATATTGAACAGAAAGTTAGTGTTTGTAGTTTTTGGCCTCTTTACAAACAAGAAGAACGGCAATAGTTTCTGTGATACACAGCTCAGTTTAGCACTGCTAAAAAAAAACAAAAAAACAACTGTACTACAACACTGCTAATAGCTACATTTTGTCACACTTTTAGTGGTGCCACTTTCCCAAAATGCACATAAATACAGGCTAAACAAAGGAGCTCAAGTAGTAGCTCACATTCAGCTAATGGACTGCATGGCACCAGTGTACTTACTGTTACATTTCCCAAAACATCATTCAGTCTGAAGTGTGTGAGGTGTACCATCTGCTCTCTATAATGCTAATCTAAAGGTAAAGGTAGGTAAACTCTATTAGTATTATCATTATAGTTGTTAACACTGTCAACATATATATATAGTATCTGTGTGCCGGTGTTTTCAGTTTGACTTTAGATGTCTGAATTAGTCTGCAACAGAAACTCAAACACATACGGGCCTTTTTGGAAACATCAGCTCGCAGTATGTTAAATTATACAGTCTTGTATTTTTCTTTGATCTGCCTTTTTATGTCCTTGAGCTACAGCACACACTGGATTTCTTCTTCTTCTCCCCTTTCTTTATGTTTTTTAATATTCCTATTCTCTGCCCGTGTGATAACGAAGAACTTGACTGTCTTGAGGGAGTTGCCAAATCATTAGTTGAGTCCCTCATTGCACATAAAATGACTCAAAAGATGGCAGAGTGAACTGTGACAAATATGCAAAGTTAAAACCAAGTGCTTGCTTGCATTAAAGATGACGCTAAAGGAGGTTAGCCAAAAGTATGAAAAGCCGCTTTTCAGATTGTGTGTGTGTGTTGTAGGTGTGTTTACTTGGATAGCTGAGTGTTTGTGTGTGTGTGGGCGTGGGTTTCAGTCTGCTCTAGTGGATGCCTCAGTGTACAACCAGTTCATAATTGTGACTCACAATTCCTTTGTGTGTTGTTTTCATTTGTATGCGCGTATCTACCTGTCTTTCTCTGTGTGTCAGTTGATATCATAACAGGTTTCATGCATGTACTTGTTTGTGGGGGGAGGTGCATGTATGTGTAATTTGGATGACACTAGGAAGCTGTAGATCACCTGTAATATATAAGATCTACTGAGGGAGTCACGTGGATATTTGTTCATTTAATTTATGCCAAGGAGAAACAAGTTTTGAATCCCTAAATTTGCCCAAGAGATTATTCAATTAAGCCTTTAATTGTGTCTGTACCATGGGTATGTTTAGTACGCAAAACACACACACACTTCGACATAAACAATCAACAATAAAACAGCCTGACTGATCAGTTCTGCTTAATGTGCTAAACTGGGACAAAATGCTCATTTCTATTGCATTGTTACTGAAGTCTGCCAATAATATTTATGTCATCCCATCAAGCTAATTTATATTCATAGTGTTTGCCTGCAGCAATAAAACAAAAAACCCTTTCAAGATATTTTTCCCAATCAAAATTGCCAAAAACTGCATTACTGTGAAACTGAGCAGTCTGCAAACATGTGTCAACAACCAGATGTTCTTTGTCCTTTAAGACCCTTTTTTTTCATCTGTGCATTTTTTGTTTTTTGCAGCACAGACACAAAACATGCTGTCAGTTGCCCTGCGGTGGTAAACAGAGTGTTGTGTGAAACTAAGTGACTTTAGCACAGAGCAAGTCCTGGTGGAACTGACAAACACAGCAAAGTGAAATGCAATTAATTTGGCTCACAGCACGAAAGCAGCAAGTTTATTATGTAAAGGCAGATGAGTTTATATCAAAGTGGACTGGGGATTTAGATTTTTTTTCTTGCTAAATGAATGCCATGGATATACTGACGCAAACCCAGAAGAACTCATTATCATCCTATTTGGCAATCTCTGTCATCCACAATCCCATTTTCTTTTGAAACTGCATTTGATTAGCTGACAACAAGTCCTGCCTCAAAAGTTCTTCTTAGAAATTTTAGATATGTTTTTGCAAATGTGTTGCACTCTTTGCCACAACACCCTGATTACACTTCAGAACAGCATTTGGTGTTTTTTTTAAAAAAAAAAAAATCCAATTGGTGGGTGGCTGGTACTTTGTTTATAAGCATGCATTACTGTGCAGACAGCTCAGATGGCTCACAGAGAGACTGGAAATATACATTTGAGGATAAATGTGAATGAGCTGCCACAGGTTGATCTATAAAAATAAAACGGGTAACCAAGTAGAAATTGACCAGGAAAGAAAACAATTGTCTACTAGGGTTGCAAAGGGGTGGAAAATTTCCAGTAAATGTCTGGAAACTTTCCATGGGGAGTTAAGCTGGGGAATTTTGGAAATATTCCAAATTGGAAATGTTCTATGGGAATTATGGGAGTTATTGGGAATTTATGGGAATTAACTGGAAATTGAGGGTAATTTAAGCAAACTATATCATATACAAATAACAAAAAGGCTTGTAAAACCCTCTTGCAGAAATATAGTTGCTAAACAACTGGGGTTGTCTTCAAAATATTTTACAATTGATTTATAAATTCTTATATAGTTACACAAAACCATCTTGCAGGAGTCAGAAGAAACAGCATCACATTGGAGGGAGCTATAATAAGCTAGCCTCTTAAATGGTCAATGAAATGACAACTAGCTTACATTTAGCACCTAACATACCAGCTAGCTAGCTACTGTATGAATACATTTTTATTTAATTTTTGCAAGTTAAACAGTAATACCATTATACATCAAATATACTTACCCCATAATATTGTAAAAAACTTACTTGACTTTATATAATCCACAGGCTCAACTGTGTAGCTTCAATAGTTTTGTGTTTTGGGCTCAAAAGTGTGGCCTCTTGGGTTTAAGCATCATCTGTGCATGTGATTCCCATAAATTCCCATGGAAAGTTTCCAACTTTGAAAATTCCCATAATTTTGCAACCCTAATGTCTACTGATGCCTATGGATCGAAGATTTAAGAAGATTTTGAGGGTTTAACCACATTTTTTCCCCCCACATAATGTTAAATATATATGTGTTTTTAACACTGTAACACACCCTGGTGACAAAATCATCCCAAAGAGAAAAAACAAGAGCAAACAGAGGAAATTCACATCACTTACCTCTTTTTTCTGCAGATATTCTGACCTCTGACATGTCTTAAAAAAATAGAAAAGTACATGGATTAATTTAAGTTATACAGTGGAAAGTTCATTTGTAATTTGGTGTGGAAAACAAACACAATTTAACATGATTTAATAGCACAACACCACAACTGCCAGTCCCACAGTCAAGTCAGTAAGTGTGGCCCTGTATGTTATTAAAGGTGTGGATTGCATATAAAGGAGCATTTGATCTGCTGAGAGGATCAGGCAACAGTAAAACAGGCTCAGAGGGAGGACATGTTCCTCATCAGAGCAGCATGGAGACGATGCACACAGCTCTGTATAATGATTCTGGTTTTCTCCGTCAACCTTCTTTAAACCGCCTCCTCATCAAATTCAAGAGTCACTCCTGCGGCGGAGCACTACAGATTATGGTTTTCAGTCTCCTGAGATCACCCCGCTGCTCACTGCTATCCTAGCACACATACATATACAGTCGAAAAGATTATAACGTCCTTTATAGAATTGAGTCAGTCCAGGCGTACACAAGAGTAGCACAGATTTACTTTCTTTTTATTCTTAGAAATCTCATTTGACAGTTGTGCAACAAGTACTTTACTTCAAAGATCAGCAAATTTTCTTGCAGTAAAACCACTTTTTCTCTGAATTTTTTTTTCATATATACTATTTTTTCTTTCTTTTTTTATAATGGATGATAATTACCTGTTTGGGACTCCTCCACAGATTAAAGAGATATTTTTTCACCTCAACACCTCCAAAAAACTATATAGTGTAAACAATATACTGTAGTAAAACAACAAAAATGCATCCCTCCCTGGTTGAGATGAAGCTCAGCTGAAGAATACTCCCACACTCCACTTGGCAAGGCTCCAAACTGCTGAGTTTTTGGCACATAGCTGGTAATATGATGAAATCAAAGGGTGTTTTCCCCCTGGACTCTGAGGCTGGCCTTTCTTGACAACTTGACTAATTCCAGTCCAAGGTTTAGTCAGCTATAAAGCTCATGTTATGTTATGTTAAATGGAGGCCAGGAGTTCCCTTGCTACAAGGAATTGATCTTTATAGACTTGCACCGGGCAAAACAACAACAACAACAGTCTCAGTTCATTTTTTATTCGTCCTCTGGAAAATAACCTCATCACATTAGACTGACTAAGCACTTTCAGATTTACTCCTTTGTGCTAATCATATTCTGCACTTTCTATACACACAGATCAATAAAACCTTTGTTTTGTGTATTCAATTAGTACTTACTGCCCACATTTTATGTATCCACCTTTGTGTGGAGTTTGTTTGCTGCACAAATTGAGAACAGCTCTGCTATGTGGTTGTAGAAAAAGAAACAATAAAGCTCTAATAAAAGTGCCCTGGGTGTTATTTTTCATACTTTACTATCACCTGACTTGAGATAACAATACAAAAAATAAATAAACAAATTTTGCAATAGATAATGAGTAAAAAAATTAAGATGATTTCTCTAAGGGATGATATTGCTTCCAGAAATAAGGGTGAAGAGGTGTGTTTATACATACAAGGTTAAATAACTTATGAGTCATGACTTATTAATAACTGGAGCCCAGTCACACATCTGTGTATGCACACAGACAAGCCTACACGTAAGCATCCTGACCTCTTAAAGCTGTCACCTCATTGGTAAAGAGAAAGACAATCTATATTTATCCTTCACATCCATATACCTGATGTGTGTGTGTGTGTGTGTGTGTGTGTGTGTGTGTGTGTGTGTGTGTGTGTTAGAGGAAGAGTGGAGATGTGCATATTTTATGCACACATAAAGTAAGCTCCTGCTATAGCTTTCATAGCTCTGCCTTTTTAGACTATTTGAAGCATTTCAACCTTTATATCTCTCAGTCTATTAGTGTGTTAAGACAGTTTACCGCCAGTCTCCCCTGGGCTACAACCACAGAATAAATAATAAAACTACCAGCAGAAACAGACAAGAACACAACTGTTTGAACACAAACTGTTTCCTAACCTGAAGAAAATGTGGCAGTGTAACCGTCAACACATTATAGGACACATGAATGATGGATGTCGACACCATGGCAGGACTCGCAGGTTTGGAGCAGCGGGGAATAACTGGTGGCAGATGAGACACACAGTTGATGATGATTACATGTTTTCATTATCTGATGGTTTTAAAATCAGGAACGGTGAACCGTGTGCCGTGGAGCGCCAGAGGGAAGCGGGTTTTCACTCCAGCTAAGCACAACACCGCTGATGAGTTCCGCCTCTCCGGCTGAAAGTGGGCTAATCAGCGAGACCCCCTGCTGGGCTGTGTGGTTGGAGTGGAGACCTGCCTATCCTTCTATCTAAGCAGTGTCAGACTCTATTAAAGCTGCAGCTCCTAATTCAGGCCCCGCTGTTCAGTCTTGACATTTTGTAAAGGATGAATTTGTACCTGGGGATGAATGGTGAATAAAGTTAATTAGCTGGAGGGACAGAAAACTCAAAAACACACACAGGGTCAAGGTCAACACACACACACACACACACACACACACACACACTCGGTCTGTGTTGGAAAACTATCGCTTGTAAAGTAATCAGAGAATCTTCTTTTAATCAAAAAGTGAGATTTATCTTTTAACACATGAGTATAAACTGAATAAGAAGAGATTAAAAAGAGAGTCTGTTAGAATTTAGGAAATAAGGAAGGGTCTTATCGTCCTGATAACGCAAATGTTTGACATTTTGATTTGTTTTCTGTTGGAGAGTTAGCCGATAAGATCCTCATATCTGCCAGTCAAATATAAAGCCAGCAGGTGAATCGCTCAGCCCTGCATAATGAAGAGGAGGGTGAAACGGTTAGATTCTGTCAAAAGTTAAACTCACACATCAGCACTTTTTGAAACTTACAAATGAACAGAATCTATTTCATCTGTTTGATCCAAAGTGGGAAAAAATTAACAACAATTTGACATTTTACACGGGCTGCTGTGTAAAAATATTTCTTGGCTCTGACCAAATAGCCGCAGAGACTCCAGGAAGTTACTAAGAAATCTGACTCATCACCTTTGTAAAATGCTGCATTGTTATTCTGACAACTCAGTTTTTAAACTGATTATGCAAATTACATTGGCTATAATGTGTTACTTCGTGATCTCCAGAGTTGCTGATAAAGTTTGATAGAGAATGACAAGCTGCTGTGATTACTGAAGCATATTTTGAGTATTATATTTGTTGACAAGTGATACACAGTGCAACACCCATAGAGGATAAACCTGTTCTTCTTCTTTGGTTTTAAGAAATAAAAAAATTAAAGCTAATAATTCAGTCCCTGTAGAGTTAACAGTGGATTTTGTATTTTTCTAGTGAACAATGGTATTTGCACATATACTAGGATAATAGCCTCGTTTCTGAATTCCAAAATACAGAAGAGATCAAGTATCAATAATCCAGTTTCCTCCACAGGTCACTCTGGAATTACATTGTGAATACGTTTCTGAATGAGGAGAAATTTCTTTGACACTGCAGAATAATTGTATTTCTGAGCAGCTCCCTGTTCGGGAACACAGCCTTCCTGCCACAGCAGTTTCATTTAACACTCACAAAACACGCTGATAAAAGGTGTGAATATTTTCTATGCATGAAAGTAATATGTGCGGGTACGCTGGGTGAGAGAAACTGAACAAACACCAAGTTGTAAATGGACTTTTTGTTCTGTGTGTTCTCCCAGTGGAGGCTCTTCACCTAGGAACGCTGATGGCTGCACATGGTTACTTCTTCCCCATCTCAGACCACGTCCTCACTCTCAAAGATGATGGCACTTTCTATAGGTTTCAGGTAAGAATAGTAATACTATATAGTAGTAATGCTCTAGTTATTGGAAGGGTTTTATCATATCTCTATTTGTCTCCAGATATCTCAGGGAATATTAAAAAGATAAAAAAACAAGATGAAGGAATGACCATAAAACATCTTAATTACTGTGCTGGAGTCAAGCACTTTTAGTTGACTTAGAGCAATAAAATCCAAAGTCATTAACTTTTATTTGTAGATGTTATATTCTTTAATCTACATTTTGATTAGGGGCATATTGTGGCAGCCATGTTTATTGCCATCTAACTCTGTTTCAGCCATATTAAAGCTATGCCACATTGTTATGTGTGTCTCAGGCAAAATTTCATTTATCTATAAAGAGAAAATTCTAACTTTTTTTTAGAGGATTTCTTAAGATGTCTGTTGTTTTATGTGTTTTCCTACAGATCCCTCCATACTGTTAAAAACTAAGTGAATTGGGAGCTGCAGTAATTCTTACTGGTTCATGAATAAAAGCGGTGGAAAAAAAGAGCATCCTCCTGTATGTCAATAGTGGTTCTGACAGTTTTACTGATTTTCCACCTTGTGTGTTCCCCCAAGTGTGCTACACAGAACCAAAGAGAGTAAATCAATGCCTAAGGGCGTTTACGTTAGTGGCTGGCTTCACTTTGGTTTTTATGTGTAATCGGCTCTCATCTGAAGCCAGTCCATACAGTGCGAACCAAGGAGGGTCAAGATTCATGCTCGTGTCTGCTCTAAGCGCTCCCTGAAAGGAGCTTATGTGCTTTAGACATCATGCCAAGCCCATTATACAACAAAATGTTTTATTGTGACAGATGCAGCGCTGTGACTGCGTGCCCACCTCGCATGGCAGTGCACGCTTTGATTTAAAACACCATGTGGTTAGTTGTACGCTGTCAAAGATGCCTGGTTTTCTTGTAGACTCGCTTCTTAATGACCTATTTTTTCCCCCTTCAGACTCCATACTTTTGGCCATCAAACTGCTGGGAACCAGAAAACACAGACTATGGTGAGAGATGTTCTGTTAGAGTGAGATTCCTGCTTTGTGATGGTGGGCAAAACTGATGTTACCAGTATCTTATCTTTAAACAGAAAACAACTGATGCAATAGCAGTGTCTGGGTGGTATACACAAACACAAAAAAACACTTTTAGTTCCCCTCAAATGCTTGGCCCACTGTTTTCTGCTTGGCTTTCTATTTTCTATATTCATATTTGCAGTGTTTTCCAACCTCAGTCAATTGTGTCTGCCTCAGTCATACTCTCTGACTGATGCAGCCTGATTACTGTGCAGGAGAAGAGGTTTGGGTTTGTGTGCGTGCACCTGTTGTGCACAGTTGGCTGAACATATTAATAGTGATACAGGGATGAGCTTTTCATTGTTACAGCCAAGCTGAGTGGAGATAAAGCTTTCATAATGCCAAAAATGGTTTGGAGAATAGCCGCACCCTTGCAGGTCTTTCATTTGTTGTTGGAGTTGTAGGAGAGGGGAAAAAATGGGCTAATGCCCACTGTGGGGATAATCCTGTGAGTGTTAGGGGGAAGTTAGTGTGTCTCCGATGCAGCAACCGAACGTGAATGATGCCCCTTAATGAAAACAGCCTAATGGTGTAATGAAACTCCCACATTATGGTCAGTTAACAAAGAGATGAAGGGATGATGATAGCGCAGGAAGACATCAAAAGTCAGTAACACACACACAGAGCAACAGACGCATACACACCGTGCACGGCAAATGACCTTTGTGAGTCGCAGGCCAGTTTAAATGTGCAGTTGAGAGGATTAAATGAATAAACGCAGGGCCACTTAAGGCTGTTAAAACAAGCTGAGATCCTGTTTTCCCCTTTATTACCAGTCTCTCTCTCTCTGTCCGTCTCTCTCAGCTGTTTACCTCTGCAAAAGAACAATGCAAAATAAAGCACGTCTGGAGCTTGCAGACTATGAAGCGGTAAGTGAGAGGGGTCTTTCAGCATCAGCATTCCCCTCTTCACACATATCTCTCCTGTTCCTGTGTTGCCTTTTTGTTCATTCTGACAGCGAGAACATTTGTTTTTCTGTGTGTCACTGCATAATTTGTAACTTTTCTTTCACCAAAGCTATTAAATGAATCACTGGGTTCGTTATTCTCATTGTTTTTCTTTCTTTCTTTCTTTTGAGCAGGGATCATTAAAGTTGGTATCCAACCATGCACCGTTCACAGCATGTGCAGTAAACATAATCAGCCCAGATCTATCAAAAGCCTCTCCTTTCCTGTTTCTTCTTTGTTTTACTTACAGGAGAGCTTAGCAAGGCTACAGAGAGCTTTCGCCAGGAAATGGGAGTTCATTTTTATGCAAGCAGAAGCACAAGCAAAGTAGGTTTCTCTAAGAACCGTGCACACGTTGAGCCCCTCATGAGTGACTTCTCTTACACCCTCATTATGACATGATTAAACGTAATGCTTTGCACAGCTTCCCTGTAATTACCTGCACAGATCAACTACACATTAAACATGTGATTGAGTAAACCAGTTGTATACATCTTTCATGATGTCACTGAACGCCTTTTCCCCTCCCTCAGAGTGGACAAGAAAAGAGATAAAATTGAGAGGAAAATTCTCGACAGTCAGGAAAGAGCGTTCTGGGACGTGCACAGACCAGTGGTGAGTGAAATTACTGATGGTGTTGACATAATCACCTCTGCTGTTACTGATATCCTTACTGATCTTATCAACTTAAAGTGCAAAAGTGAATAATATTAAAAGAATATTAATGGCACACAGCTACTAGCACTTCATAGATCGTACAGTTTATATATGAGCTAAACTTTCCTAGTGTAACATTTAAATAGTGTAAAGGGGCGAGCACGCTGCAACTGTGTATTTGCCTTTGCCATACACATGAAATGCCACATCAATAACTGTCACAACACATCAGCCTCAGTGTTGCTCTTTACCTTGTTCCTACACACTTGCTTAGCATTAGCATTTAGTTTCCCCCCCTGAGGTTAAAGGGTCTCCTCTGCTGTATTTCTCCAAAAGCCACTGCTCCACGGTTAATTGGAAAATAACAAGTTCAATTTATGCGTCCTTGGAGCAACATAATCAATATTAATTCAAATTTCACAGTGACGCCGTCAAGCTACTTAGCTCTGTTCTTCTGGAAGAGACCTAGATTAGACCACTTGTTCAATCAGGCAGTATTTGCACACTAAGACTCTGATTTCCCGCTGGTTTACTTGTTTTGCGAGAACTGGCGCATTCCATGTTTAATTAACCAGCATCTGACACATTGTCCCGAAGACTTCTTAGAATCACTTCACACCCTCGCCAAGTTCACCGGATTTGATTTGCTCAAATTCATATAGTTGTGGAAGAATCGCACCTTCATTCATTGTGGTATTGTAAATGCCACAATGTAAAGTATTTAGCTGAGTTTTCTGACGATTTTCTGATTTCCTCCTCACTTCTCTCACAGCCTGGATGTGTGAATACAACGGAAGTTGACATAAAGAAGTCCTCCAGAATGAAAAACCCACACAAAACTAGAAAGGTACAGTGCATCCTCCCACTATTTCACCTTTCTTATAAGGTCAGGGATGGTAAAACAGACATGAACCAAGGACAGACTTATTGTTCCCTGTTGTACTTGTCTGCAGTTGCACTAGTACTTTTGATACTTCATTTAAAAAATAAAATGTTTTCTGTTTTGCTCAGTCTGTGTATGGGCTGCAGAATGATATCCGCACCCACAGCCCAACCCACACCCCCGCACCAGAGGCCAAGCAGCCTACAGAAGAAGAACTGCAGGAACAGGTGAGGCCTACAGGTGGCGCTCTAGTATCAAGGATAGGATGTTGTTTTAGTTAATGCTAGCACTCAAATTTTTGTTTATTGCTGCATCATGTTGCGCATGCAAGTAAAAAGTATGATTTTTACATATCTAAACCTTTTGCAAATAAAACTCAGAGACTGCTGTATGCTAATTGCTGCCTGCTGTGGTTTCAGATCACCTTTTGGCAATTGCAATTAGACAGGCATCGACTGAAAATGTCCAAAGTGGCAGAGAGGTGAGCGATGTCCTTTGTGTCTTTATTCAGTTTAGTCATCGATCTGTTTATTGAGCCTTTTAAACGGCCTAACATGGCGTGGAATTAAGAACTCCTATGACCTTGGCGATGACTGTTTAGGCCCAGACGATGTCTTTAGTTGTCATCAGCGTTGACGATGCCAGATACTGGATGCCACGCAGTGTCAATTTGTCATTTGCTTCACTGAAAAGAGAGGTGCATTCCTCAGAGAGGTCTCTGTTGTGTCCAAATACAAGGTCAATCCCTCCTGTCAGCATCTACCCTTCATTACTTTGAAAGAATTTGCCTCGAAGGGGATTTCACTTCTCTTTTTGTTCATTAAAACGATTCTCTCCAGACGTGATAGTTAGATTATTATACCTTGAGATTTCTGCTAATGAAACTAATTGATTTATTTCCTGTGTCTCATTCTTCAAAAACAGTTTGCTGGGCTACACGGAGCAGTACGTTGAATACGACCCCTTCCTCACGCCTCCAGACCCATCCAACCCCTGGATTTCAGATGACACCACACTCTGGGAGCTCGAAGCCAGGTGGGTACACGTCACAGGTGACGATTGTGGCACACATACCCGATCTGTGGATGATACGTTGTATTTTTGTGTGTGTCCTCCTTCAGTAAGGAACCCGGCCAGCAGAGGGTAAAGAGGTGGGCTTTTGGCATCGATGAGGTCCTCAAAGATCCTGTAGGAAGAGAGCAGTTTCTCAAGTTCCTGGAGTCCGAGTTCAGCTCAGAGAATCTCAGGTACAGGCTGAAATACACTCTTCTTGCACCAGACACACACACACACACACACACACTCATTTATTACTTATTGGAGGTTTAACCTAACCTCAAAGCCTGAATCTATATTTTTGACTGAAGCATTAATATAAATTTGAAACACATCTACATGCATATTTAAAGAGTTTGACTCACACCAGAATATAATAGCCTTTTATTTCTCAGCTGGTTGTATTGAAAATTGTTTTAGTGCCATGTTCAGTCTGTAGTGAAGTCAATAAACCATTCATAGCATCATAAATAATATATAAGTTAGATATAGTTGTCATGTCTTGTTAGTGTATTTTAAAGACCTCAATGTCAGTG
>OOFC01004164.1:6676-32470 GCA_900323345.1 Pseudochromis fuscus | reverse complement strand
TGTCAGTGGTGGTGGAAGAAGGACTGAGATCCATTAACAAGAATGTAATAATGTAGAATAATAAAAGCTCAAATTTAACAACCCCCCACCCACCCCCGACAAATCCAGAAGTATTATCAGTAGACTAATCAGTAATCTGTTTAAAGTATCAGAAATAAAGTTAGCAATCTGCAGAATATGTCAGAATATTATATTTAGTACATTATTTAGTTCTTATCCTTGGTCCATCAACATGTGTGCAGCATTTTAATAGCTCAAGATAAAGCTAATTTTGAACTACATTATGAATATGTAGCAGGTAATTTAATCGAAAACAATCCATCATATTTTATAAGACGATGCTGTGTTTAATACATAATATATTAAATCTGCCTTTGCCATGTGGCGAAGAATAAAGAAGCATAACATGGACAATATCTTCAATGATATGATGGCAAGATCTACTCATGTGATTTGAGTGGGATCGTGCCTTTAATTCCAGCTCTCCCAGTTGCTCAAACTCCTGAATATATGGTTTTAACTTTTGAGGAAGCAGCATTTTGTTCCCACATGGGTGCACACAGTGTGCGAACAGATATTTGTCACCACAACGTGATTAAGAGAAGCACACGCACAGAAGTGACTGTGGAGGATTTAATTCACACTTTGTCTCTCCCCACACACATACACACACACACACGCACACAAATGAAATGTTCACGTACACTATATGAAATAATCACTGACGGTACATTCACTGCAGGAATCACACTGTACATCCCCCATATGGTTAGACAGGAATAAATTAGCTTTCTGGGATTTTCTGATTATGAAAGACATGATCAATAGTATCTCACTTGAGTGGGTCTTTACTGTCGGTACAAATGACTCATAATTGTGGGTACATTTTCATGTCAACAACAACAACGTTAAAGCTAACAGTGATTGCTGCTTGTAGAGGGCTTATTATTTTTCCTCATGTATGAGACATAACCTAGAGTAATATTAAAAATGAATGGCAATGATACCCACAGCAGAAATAGCCAGTGGATGTAGCTTTTTAAAATATGCACAACTATAGCACTGGGAAGAATAACACCAGGATGTGAGCTTAATCAATATATTAATGGTAACGGGAATACTGCAGAGCATCACAGGTGCATACAAACAGCTACATATGAATAGAGTGAGCATTGTGCAGGACGGCTCCTCTGCTCCCTCTGATGGTACATGCCCGTATTGTTTTTGCCCTGAAGTGATAATGGGGTCAGATTCACTTGAACAAAATCTCAGTCAGTTCAGCATCACGTTCTGCAAACTACAGTACGAGGTAAACAGTGAAATCCTTCCATGTTTTCTCCTCCTTGAAGACAAGATGAGGGAGAACATGTTAAGGGAGATGCAAGGATGCAACCACAACACACTCAAAGAAAGAAGAAGTGAGGTTTGGTTAAGCTGAAAGTAAACTTACAAGTTAAGGCAGGTAAATAAATCCAATAGGGTGAGATGAAAAAAATAAATAAACAAGGTGTGACAACTGTGGGAAAAATGATGAAGGCCAGAGGAACAAATTGGGATGCTGGTACATACACACAGGATGACTACACAGAAAGTGGCAAAAAGAAAAGAGGGAGGCAGGGAGTATATATACACCAGAGACTGATGAGGTGAGTGGAGACAGGTGAGCGGAGGGGGAGAAGCAGACTGAAGACAGGACGAGTGGGAGTGACCAGAGAAGTAACAGATGTGTGGAAGAAAACAGGGAGAAACAATTGTAACACTGTGATGTATAAAATGGAAAGTGCTGTTCTTCAAAGGAATTACTGAAGGATTATTAGAGATGAATTTTCCTAAACAAACATTCAGGAAGTAGTCCAGAAATGGTAGCATTGTGGATCTATGTTTACTCTTAATATAGACACTTTCATGTTTTTGTGTTACCAAGCAAAAATCCTTGATGTTGTGGTTTGCAGATTCTGGCTAGCAGTCCAGGAACTAAAAAAGCGTCCCATCAGAGAAGTACCAACTCGGGTTCAGGAGATCTGGCAGGAGTTCCTGGCCCCCGGGGCTCCCAGTGCCATCAACGTGGACTCCAAGAGCTATGACAAAACCACCCAGAACGTCAAAGATCCTGGACGCTACGCCTTTGAGGATGCACAGGTGAGTGATTGTTTAACAGCAGATAATACAGACATAATGAATCTACTACTGATCTTTATTGAGTTTATGAATCACAGCAACGTCTGTGGGATCAGTGGAACATTAAATTCAATATATTGTGTTGTCACAGTTTTTTTTTTACATTACTCTCACATTATGTCTCTCTGCAACAGGAACACATCTACAAGTTGATGAAGAGTGATTCTTACAGCCGTTTCATCCGTTCCAGTGCCTACCAGGAATTATTACAGGCCAAGAAGAAGGTAAAAAACAAAGTTCAAATGAGAACACGAGAGAGTTTGAAAATCAGATGCAGAACAGAAAAGACGACCGTGCATACTTACTGGCTTGTTGTCTACATGCACTGACTCTTTGGTCTTGATGAAGTGAAAATGTGCCATCGTTGCAACCACAGTCACGCCTTTTCAGAGTGTGTTAAATCACACTTTAAGCTCATTCCCAGTAATCTATTCACATACCAAACAGGGGTGGAAATGTATTTGCTGTTGCACCTACCTGTGATGATATATGTTCTGCTACAGGGTGAGGTTGTTATTATTCTGCCCTGAGACAAAACAACATGCTAAGTGGATAACTCACACATTCAAACATCATGGTCGTCTCAGTGAAGTTTCTGCTCCTTTTATTTCTGATTTATCCAGTGTTTACTCCTAAATAAAAACTTGTCTGCTTTGGATGTTTTCCCAGTGGATTTGGATCTCCAAGCAACTGCTTGAAATTACATGTAGTCAAACAAAATGGCATCCACATTTCAGCAGTAGCAAACAGAGGCAAAGAGAGACAACACAACATATTAATACAGTCTGTTTCATTTGTGTTTGTTGAAGTAGGTGATCAGCACTCCTGTTGGGTTTGTAGAAACCATTTTGAAAAGCAGAAAAGCAGGGGCTGTCATAACATGAATAATAATTTATATTACACCAGTGTATTTATGTACTTAAAACCTACTCTGTCTCACACCTCCTACACTTCTCCAGCCTGTCACACTGGTAAAGAAGATTTCAGTTTTATATCTGGGGGTTTCTTAAAGGGAAGAAAATGCTAAATCTACATCCCTTTTTGAGTAAATGTTATGTTTATTTTTCTTTTTGATGAAAATTGATGTGACACCAGTACACAGGAGGTGACTCTTTACTATTTTCCCAATCTGTTTTGACATTTTAATAGCTTCCTAATGACGGCAGAGTGCCTCTTCAGTTCAGCTCCTCTTTCAAGCTATTTTCTACATAATATATTTAATCTTTATTGTGTTATTTTTTTGTTCCCACAGAAAAGTAAGAACTTGTTCTGAAGCCTCTTTGCTCCGAGGTAATGTCCAATATAATATTATGTTTACAATATTTGTATCCTACATTTGTTTGTTGTGGATATCCTGCTACAGCCACTCTTTTTTTTTTACTGTACTATACATACTATAAGTAATGTTACATTTGAGCAATATAGATTGTGCACCACATCTACGGCTGCTCATATTAATTTTAAACTGTAAATTTATGCATTTATTCTCGTCATTTACATATTTACCTAATGTTCTCGTCCACCTGTCCGTTCTGCTTTCCTTTGTCTTCTCCCAGCGCAGGGGAAACCACTGGCATCCCAGAGATTGACCAGTCGTGTGCCATCATGCTAAAAATCAATGCCATCTCTCTCTGGGACATGGAGAGGGGGGCCATCTCATCTCCTCATCATCATTGTCTGTCATCTGCTCTTGGCTCAGCCGGATGATGAGCCAAGCCGTCTGTTCGTCTGTTGTCCACAGGATGTTGCATGTCCACGGAGAGTGTTCCTTCTTCTCTCGCTCTCCTCTTTCAGTACCTGATATATTTCCAGTATTCTCAGAAAGGAGCCACTGCTGGACTTGTGAAGACACTGACAGACTGTTGAGATGAATAATGCCACTGAAGACAGTCAAATCCAGTCGTTCCAGTTCTTTCCATCGTAACTGCTGGATCCGAGCCCCCTCTCTCACTTCCAGCTGAAACAAATGATGTCAGAGAGAAAAAAGAAAAAAAAAACACGTAGAAAAAAAATAATAAAATGACAGCTTAAACTGATAAAATCTAACCAATGTCATTGCTTTACATGATCTGAGGTCACAGATACTTTGTCACGCTATGGGAAGTGTTGTGCAGAATGAATATACAATATATATACATATATATATTATGATTATTATTATTTATTGTGCATTTATTTTGCTTTGCATTATTTTATTGCACTACAATAATTAGCACATATGGTTTTCATGGCACCTGTAAAGTCACATTCAAATTTACAAAAAATGCTGTCTCCTGTCTTACGTAGAACATAATTCTTTGTTATTCTCTCCTGCATTTATTTTTATACCATATTTAAAGACACTTTTACTTACTTGTATTATTAAAGTTGGCCCTCTATCTGTTACCATGGCGTTGATGTTGTTTGTTTACAGTTTGAAAATTGTTTTCATGGTTAAAAGAATCCAAACTTTCTGCTCAAAGGATGCACTTTTGCTTTCTACCACTAGAGGGGGATAAATTGTTTTCTACCGACTCCCTGCAGCAAACAGCGCCTCCCCAACACTGATCATCAAAATGCACTCTGCAGACAAATGAAGTTTTGTCATGCAAAAGTGTCATCATCCTCTGGTCTGCTGAAAGGGTTATTGTTCGGGCTCTACCCATCTGAGGTTTCGCAGGGTCTGTTGATGTTTCAGCCCTTTGATGGCAGAAGTCACAGTTAGTGTTTTCAGTCTCTGTGCCCAGTGGTCAGCTTTGCAAGAGCCACAAAACAGACAAACATCATTGTCTCAGTTGCATCAAGGAATGTGAATTGTGGCGTTTTTCAAAGCGCGCTGTTAGTGTGTCTGGCTACGTACATGCAATGATTTATGGATCGGAGATTATGGGATTTAATGTGATGTGGCTACAGTGCCAATGAGAAAGGATGATTTAGGGAGTTTGTAAAAGATCATTGTTTTCTCACTTGTCTTGTCGATTATTTCCTGTAGTGGCAAAATGTCACGCACTTCTTCTATATGTAAATATTAAACATGAGGAAAGGGAAGAAACAATCAGAAGACAAAGAAAAACTCATTCTGACAGGTCTGGTATGTGATGATTGGGTGGATATTACAAAAAGATTTTTTAAATGATATCATCAAGCAGAAAAAGATATTTCCAGGAAAGACAGACTTAAATGAAAGAAGGAAAGCTTGGTTTGATTCACACAATGACCAGGGCCAATAGGAAAAACCCTCCCAGTCTTGAGGAGGGAAGGGGGTGGTGGGGATTCAAACTAAGGCAGGCTTTACAGTGACTCAAACACGCTCAAAGACAGACTGCAGACAGTCTCCACAGCACTAAGATATGGGCTTACTGTGACTGAACTCTGGAGCTTCTCTGTTAAACTTAAAACCAAAAAGACTTAAAAGAGAAAATTAGACTCAGAGAGAAAGTCAGAAGAGATACAACTTGTCCTGGAGGATGGAAAACTGAGTTTGTCCAACACTTTGAATTTAATTTTGGGGGGGAAAAGGAGCAAGGACAAGCCTGAGGATACTACAGATTATGTTGCCATGGAAACCAAAACCTGGAAGCGGACGCAAGGACCACTGAAGGTGGACGATCTCCCTTGACTGCATCTTCGACACATTACTGTCCTGCTGCAAACCGTGGTGAGAGGTACATGAACCACACTTTATGCTTCACTGTCATTTATTTCCTTACTTACAAACTCTTATTAAAAGCTAAAGAGCTATTTCAACAGTCTTAAAGGTGGAAAAAAAACTTTTTAGGGCTGTTTTTAAAAATGTCAGCTACCCATAACAAATAGCATGAACCAATTCTAAATTAATATAATTTAATTAAAGAAACTTTGCGATGCAAAATATACATTTGGATATAAATTATTAAAAAATAGATAACATATTTAATTTCAAATGACAGGATTTCAGAATATAATAATAGATCTCTCAAAGATGAACAGTTTTAGCATATGAGAGGAAATAGTAATTATCTATCTGAAAGTGCCATTTGGCTTTAGTGAGAAAAGAGTAGTCCAGAGAGTGCTGGTTCGACAAATCCCACGTGAGTGTGAGACTGAGTGACTCAGTGAGTCTCTCAATGACTAAGCGCAGAACCATGTAATTGGAACAGCAGTACTCGTACAGCTATTTAGTATTTCTGCCAGCAGTGATGCTTTGATTCCCACTGGGGCCACCCATTGTAAAAATATATACCTTCAAGGCACAGTGAGGTGTTCTGGATAAAAGTGTCGACTAAATTACTATAATTAGTGGCTGGAGGTTCCAGGTAATTAGTGTTGTGAGTGAGAGAATTAGTGAGTGATGACAGTGTGTTGTACTGTGCTTCTCAGTGAGATTAAGAGTCAGTTTAGTTTTTCCAATGCATATGAAGAAGACCGAATGAGACATACTGGTGTTAATGCATATACTGACCTTGTACTCTGTGTGTACAAAATAACCTCTGTTCTTTCCTACAGGTGTATATTCATGTGTGTTCATTTTGTACTGTGTAATCATGTGTATCCACATTGGTGTGTGAACATGTGTGTGTGTGTGTGTGTGTGTACTCCTACAGTGTGCGTGCGGTGAATGGTGGGGAGTTTGCCTTCTGATCCTGCTTACAGCTCCGGTGACTGCACCACCTTGTACAATCTGCTCTGATGTCAAAGAGGATTTAGCACACAGACACATTGTAGTTTCTTTAGCAACAGAAAACACTTAATTGTAAGCCCCTACCGACAGGTTAACTGGTATTTGATAGAAATCCTAACAGCACTGTTGACATGTGAGGTTTACGCTTTACATACGAACACGCACGACATAAACGCTTTGGAAAGTGGATTAAAACAGACGTAATGCTACATTTTGGCCAATGGTGGCAACTGTTTGTATTAAAATCAAACAAAAAAACCCCAACCAATTTATTCTTCTTTTTTTTTTTTTTTTTATAATTACTTTAAATCCTGTAACATGCAGCGACCTGCTGGTGTGCCAATCATTGTAAACTCATGTCATGCAGCCAAACATTGTTCAAAGTCAGAATTTTATTGTAACTTTATGTTGAGATCCCAGTAATACCAAAAAATGGTAAATTAGCAAAGTCTCTGGCTTGAAAGATCTGGGACATGCTGATACAGAATATAAATGTGACATTGTTACTTAAACAAAAGCAGAAAACTGTTCTACTTAAAGTGCAAATAAAAGAGGGTGTTAATCGCTGCAGCTAAATAGCATCATCCCGATCCACAGTGAGAACGCCTGTACTATCATAGCATCTCTAATTGCCCTTCATCCTCCACTAAAGCACTTTATGTTGCTGAGGCGAAGAAGTTGCCTGACATTCTTGCCAGTACTTAGCTTGGAAAGCATTATATCTGGGCTGCTAGTCATTATCAAGATGGATTGTGGTGACAAATGGCTGCCCAAACTGCCTAAAGCAGCCTCCTGGCGATGTTGGCATTAGACACATTTACACAGCAAAGTCCCCAAAAGGAGCCCCACCAACCCCCAACTGTTAATGAGCCAACAGCCAAGCGTAGTTTGGGAAAATACAATCCACAAATGCAGATAATGACATGGTTCCTCTTTGTGTAATTGGCTTCAAGTGAAAACATTTCATTTACCTCTCTTTCCCTCTTTTCTCTCGCTCATATCCTGTGTATGTGTGTTTGAGTCTGTGTGTGTGATTGCACGCACGTGTGTGGTCACACATGAGTGTTTGTGTGTGTGTGTGCGTGCGTGCGTGTGTGTATGCGGCTACTCGTGTGTGATTGAGGTTTGAGCTGCACGGTGAATTAAATGCAGTTCTACTGTAATTAACTGCACTTACCAGTCTCTGTATGAGACTTTCTGACGCACCAATAATTGAGGCATCAGGTTTTGTTTGTTTTAACCTGCCTTTGAAGACATGCTGGGAAGATGTTTCACATGGTTTAGTGGAAATACATCTGTGTGTACAAATTTGAAAGACTTGAAAGGATTTCTTTATTCAATTATTTAATGCCTGAATATCTAAAATAACAACAAAAATTAGCAGCTAGATTGGAGATTTTTCACGAATTATTTTGTTTTTTATTACATTTCATTTGAGATTTGAAAAAAAGCTCCATTGTTACCCAGACAGAAAACATTACCATGGTATTATCATGCCATTCTGAAAAACAAAACACAACAAGTTCCCACTGATGATAATAGTTGTTTTCAACAAGGACTGTGTCTAGCTCAGCAGTCTCTCTGGTATTTGTTTCTGGTATTTGTAATTTCATTAGAGGTTTGAATTTTGGAACCAAGGTCTGCCACAGTTCACTGAAGCGTATCCAAAGTATTTGTGGTTCTGGTAAAACATAAAGCTGTGTTTGTGGACAATATTAGTGTTTAGCAGACAGAAAGGTCCGGTTCAGTTCTGTCTCAGCATTAACACACGAAACCACAGTCTCCTTCCGTCTCCAGTGCCGTGTGATGATTACTGCTGTGCGTCAAGGAGACACAGACACAGAGAGAGACAGATGGGGAGAAAAAATAAAGACACAAACAGCTAGTGGAAAGGTATACAGTTGTGAGGGGAGGACCTATACTCCCCATGAAGTGGGGTTGCTTCCCAGTAGGTCATTTGTCTCAAATCCAACCATCTTTTCAACTCCTTTTTTTTCCTATCTTCGATCCCCAACCACTAACCACCCTCTCATCCACCTCAGTGCTCCCCTCAAAGCCCCTGAATCCCTACCCCAAAACCGCAATTTGTCTTGCTGCAGAGATTGATGAGGATAGCTTGGCAAGGCCGGCACTATCATACTTAGACTGAGTTTGGGGGGTGGAGGGGAAGCACTGACTGTATAGGCCATCCGTCATGCCCTGTGTACACAGTCCGTCAGGTCATCCCTCCAAAGTCCCTGGGGCTATCCAGACTGTTGCTCACTGGAGTCACAGGGTGCCTCTTTAAGATACTGACAGGAGAACAGAGAACAAGAGACTGCACACAGAAGCGCAGTCTGTTCCCCTGACCAGGGTTCATGCTCTTAAATTCACAGTCAGCAGGAATAAGACAGTGCAGCTAAAGACAAATGGGACTGTGTTGTACATGGAAGGTAGATCACTGGAAGATGGAGTGGGGTCATGACTTTCCTGATGCAGTAGGTGGTGGAAGGACCCAGCGGGAGTCTTTGGTTTAGTTATTCTAACATTGTAATGGGGGTGTGTGGGTGTGTGTGCTGGCTTGTGTGTAGGCCACAAGAAGAAGCTCCAATCTGATCTGCAGTTTGGATCCCAATTAAGATGCTGGAGGAGCTATCGTTGGCAAAATAATAATATTTAATTTCCAGTACTCAACTCACTGAAAATTGATTTCAACATGCATTTGTTCTCTAGACACCCACACGATACATCAACAGCTCACTTCATCCGACTTCTTGAAAGTGTACAGAAGTTTCAGAAGTTTTTAAAGTAAACAAAAACAGACACAAAGGACCAGATTTGCACAGGAAAGCTTTCAAAAGTAGACAATGTCTTCCGTCCCCATGTAAGTCTAACACATGGCCTGATATTCTATAGAAGAAAAAAAAATCTGGTTAGAATTTGTACTACATCTCTGCTAGATGGACAAACAGCTGCTGTCTAGCTTATGGTAAGTGCTGCTGGGACAGTGATATACAGACTTTAGTGCTCGTGTAGCTCGGACAGAGCTGCCATGACCTCAGGGTCAAGGGCAGAAAAAAAAAGGCAAAAAACAAAGTGGATTATGATAAAGTAATTTGTTCCATGTCAGAGTGAGTTGCAGGTCCAGGAAAGGAAGAAAGGGAACATACAAATTTGCACAGCAAAGAAGAGTCTGTGAATAGTAGCAGCCAATGGCCTTGAGGCAGTTTGGTTCCCTGTCAGAATTTCTGACTTGATGTCATGCAACGCTTGTCAAGAGCAACATCTGCTGAAAAGATGCTTGAGTGATGGTCAAAAATGTGCTGGCACAAATACTGACAGCATGCACACGGACGGATACTCCATCCTGAACAGTGGAGAAATCATTTCTCCAGATCATTCTATCTTTCTGGTGCTAGCATGATACAAAAGACACTATGGTGATTATGGACACTATGGGTCACTCTCAGTTCAGTCTTCTCCATAGTATATCACCAAAGAGTAGAAGACTGGACTCCCAAAGGGAACCGTACAGTTCCCCAACTCTTCCCCTAATAACATGCAGATGGGCCTCTCTAATGCCTGTTTACATATCTGCGGCATAGTTCATGACTAAAGTAAGCAAAGCCCTAATTATTTTACCCAGCGACGGGACCAATAAAATCAACTTCCCCTTCTCGTTATGGGTGTTTAAGTGTATCCTTTGATGGCAGGACTTTGTTTATTTTTGGAAGAGTTGCGTAGCTGAGAGGAAAGCAAATAGAAGTAATGACACAGAGATGCTGACAAATGGGGGCCCTGGTGATGGATTCATTTCCTCAATGATGCCTGGGAGGCTAGACTGCAAAGGTGGTTCAACGTGAATGTACATTTACACAACTGCGAACATGATTGGAAACACTACTATCATGTTTGAAGCTGTATAACTGTCATGTATCATCACGTACTGCCTGGTTGTGTGTTATAGCTTTAGTGTTAATAACAGTTTTAGTTTAATTCTCCAGACTCTGTGTGTTCTGTTGTATTAGATGGTAATGTGTCTTTCTGTTTGCAGAATGCTGTGGAGAATAACTATCCCCGTCATACTGGCTGGGGTGCTCTGCATCACAGCAGAGAGCAAAAAGACCCGCCCCCAGGGATCCATCCCATCCCCGTACAAGACCAAAGGGAACCTGTCTGCAGAACGTCACCATCGGCTATTGCAGCAGAAGCCAGAGGTGCTGTCCTCCAGCAGGGAGGCCTTGGTTGTGACAGAGCGCCGCTACCTCCGTAGAGACTGGTGCAAGACCCAACCCCTTCGTCAGACAATCAGTGAGGAGGGATGCCGCAGCCGCACTGTGGTCAACCGTTTTTGCTACGGCCAGTGCAACTCCTTCTACATCCCGCGTCATATGGGCCCCAGCTCGGGCCACGGACAAAATCGAGGCCAGGCCTCAGGCTCTGGAAGAAAAAGCCACAACAAAGTCCAGGAGCCATTTCAGTCCTGCTCCTTCTGCAGGCCACATCGCATCACACAGCTCACAGTGCAGCTGGACTGCCCAGACCTGCAGCCGCCCTTCAGACACCGCAAGGTGCAGAGGGTCAAACAGTGTCGATGCATGTCTGTGGATGTGAGCGGCCATGGGAAACTGTGAAGAACTTCAAGGTCTTTTAAATGACAAAATGACATGTGTGCTATCATCAACTGAATATTCACTAACTTTGCCAAACAAGGACTGGCTTAAAGTGGAACTATTCTGTATTGTGTTGTACAAATAATGACTTGTCTTACAATAAAATGACATGGAACTGTGTTAAACAAAGACTCAACACTGATTTAATTAGAGATTAGCAGTCATGTTGACATGTCAATTAATTTGAAAAAGACTGATTCAAGAGACTGTGTTAGAGACACTCCTGATAAAGCTGCCAGTAATTAAAAATGAATGTTTTTTTTCTCCCTGTTGTATAAAAAAAATGTATATCTACTTAAATGACTTCAGAAAGTGCCTCTTTAAAACAATAAACCATTATGGGCACGGGGCAGACCATGTTGATAAAGCAGTGTGTAGAAATAGTGCAACCATTTCAAAAACATTTGTAGTATGAGACATTTTTCTGCAGTTGGATCTACAACAACAACAGTTTGAAAGCATGTTTGTCTATTGTTCATCTGTCATGTTGTACCTTTTCCATAAGCTCCTGGATGTCTCAAGCTGATGTCAAGGAAATGGATTTCAAGAAACATGAAGCAACACAGGAACACCAGTGGGATCCACCTGCTTGGACACAAACCTGGATGAATACTGAACATTTGCCAGTAGAAACATCATTCTGCAGCATGTGTAATGGAGGTGCAATGCAATATATACAGTATATAAATATATATATATATTATGTACGAGTGTAAGTATGTATGTTAAAAGTATATTAAATCTATTTCATATGAAAAAGTGTTTTCATGTAGCCCTGTACTACTTAACGGAAAAGGATCAGCAAAATCATAATTATTAAAAATTAAGGTAATTTCTTTTATTCAATAAATATATTTTTTCACGGTCAAGGGTTTTCAGTCAAAACATACTGTTGGTATTGCACATGAAAAATCACATCACATAATCTTGTTGCTCCTTTAGCATAAGGGAGGTCAGGAAAGGCAAAACCAAAATACAAAGCATGTTGACAATACTGGTGAATAAAATAACTGGATTTTATCAGATCACACCACTTATGTATACATGGCCTTTTTTAGTTGAAAAAACATTAAAACACAATAGCAGAGGTGCTGTGTGTAAAACATGTATGATGATCTCTAGGTTGTGAAACACACCTGACAAAACTATTACTCATTTTTCAACCTATGCAAAAAAAAAATATCAGTTTTTTATGTATCATTTAGTTACAGTTGATATGTCTCAAAAATAAGCTCTGTTCTGCAGCACTGATTTAACCCCTTCAACTGTGCAATAAGGCACTTTCTGTCAGGCAGGTGATCCATACCTACCACATACAAATGTTACAAAAATGCTGTGCTTTTCACCATTATATTATATAACCAGGAAGTGTTTGTGTCTCCCTATAAAACTAGGTTTGGGAAATGCAAGAAAACAGGCTACATATAGCTTATAAAATACTGAGAAAGCTTTGATATGATGCTACAAATTTCAAATTGCAGTGAACATTTTCTGGCATTTTTTTGGCATATGACTGAACTACATTAAATCTTCTCAGCTCTTAAGAATGTCTTTTGGTAGCAATATGTCATGTAATTATACAAGTAAAATGGTTCATTCCAACTTTAAACAATATAATATCCAGATAATATCCACTTTGAACCAACTTACAATAAACCACATTTCTAAATCAACTGAAAACAAACACTGGAAGCAAATGTGTGTTAAAAATGACTAATGAGTCATGTCGGATTGTACAAACAGTGCTTGTGCAATAGGCTTGGTGATGATCATTTTCCATTCTCTGCTTCAGATCTTCTGACCCAGCTTTGCTTTCTGTGGAGTGAAAAAAAAGAAAAACAGGTCTGAGTTATTTACAGCTGGCAGCACTGGCACTCATCCTAATATGTTACGGTAAGAGCCACAAGTGTTGTTTCTTAACACCCTGACAAGCATTTGTAAGCAATCATGTCTTCTTTGTAGAAGAAAATACACCGAAATGTGATGAGACCATATGGTGACTGATAAAAAGTGGAGACATACTATTCCAGTTGCATGTTTGGGTTTCACGTTGTAGGAAGCCTTCTCTCTGGCCTGTTTGAAGCACTCTTCAGCCATTTTGACCCTAAGAAAAAAAAAGAGCAAATAATTACATGAACCCACATTCATTCATTCATTCACATTGCTGAAATTTACCATTTCACCATAAAAAAAAGAGACAAAAATTCAGGCTTGGATTATTCAGTGTATGGTTATGAGGTATTTGAACACAATGGTTTCTGGTTTGTAAAAAGGCCAGTCCTCCTACTGAAATGATTCAGACAAGTTTACTACTGCAGACAGAGGGCCAGCCATGTCACTGCTCATTTATGTTTTAAAAAGACAAATGATCATGGGCACTGAGTGAATATAGCTATTTAAACCAACAGGCTTGCATCGTGTCTGCAGTCATTACAAGTGTATTGTGTGTTCCAGTGGTGCACAGGTGAGGATAATTATCTATTGTTCCACTGGAGTTTAACGGGAAAACCAGGAGACACAGAGAGACAGAGACAGAGAGACACAGAGACAGCGAGCGGTGGGATGATTGCACATGGCAAAGGGCAAAGGGTTAATACTTTCAAATTTGTTTTTATTCTTTCCTACTGAACAAGCAAAGCCTGTGACATTGTTACTTCTTGTACAAATACATTATCACAATCCAATCTTCATTGGAAATAATGGACCAATTTGCTTTTTGTTGACATATGCAACAATATCTTCATATTCATCGACCCACTGGAAGCTAACTGGATGCTGCATATGTTCTTTTCATTACTGGGGTGAAGACAAGGATTTGGGTCATTTGTCTTCTTTTCCCTTCATGAATTTGAATGAATCTGATAGGATCTTCAGCGAACACGAGATGTACTGCAACTTATTAATGGTTCGGAAACTTATTAAGCTTGGGGAGAATTCAAAATGTAGGAATATTGTTGCATCTATTATGACAATTTAAGGGTCAAGAAGTGGTTACCAAATACATATCAGCAGGATTTGATTTTTGGACGATGTACCGTATTTTCCGTACTATAAGGTGCACCTAAAAGCCTTTAATTTTCTCAAAAACCAACAGTGCGCCTTATAATCCGATGCGCCTTATATATGGATCAATATTGGGTAATTATGGCTGCCGTAGTCAGGGGGCGTATTATTGTGATTGCACTAACATTTGAATTACCGTTGGTCTGATACTGCTACGGTACGTTTGTGATGCACTAACTACGTGATAAAAAGTTGCACTACCTGTTGTACCTTGCTGTTGGTAAAAGATAATACTACATCACTGATGTTACCTCGGAGAAAAAAATAAAACAGCTGTTCATGTAGCTTTGAACTGTGAGTTGGAAATACATTGTTTTCAACGAAGGCGGCGCAAATACTGGTAAGAGCTAACGGTGCGTACGGTACCGTATTGTGAATGTACTAGCTTGTTTTGGGAGTGAACGGAGTTGTCAGACGTTGGTTTGTATTATATTAATAAAGTTTGACTGACTGACTTATCTGACTGTTTTGTTGACATTCCCTTTAGCGCAGCTTCATCTAGATGGATGATAACACAACCCCAGCCACCACAGTAGTTTCTAGTCTATGCGCCTTATTAATGCGGTGCACCTTATATATGAAAAACATTTTAAAATAAGACATTCATTGAAGGTGCGCCTTATAATCCAATGCACCTTATAGTGTGGAAAATACAGTATTCTTCTATCTTTAGGAGTGAGTATGACCCTGGTTACACTTGATTTTGTAATGCATCTTGGTCAATCAGGTCACAAGTGGACAGCTGAGACACATCTGTGTTTACACCTGTGTTTAATATTGGTGTCCCAGCCGTCCTGCTGACCACTTGTGTTTGGATGTCACTACTGCAACATCATACTCACCAGAAGATGCCGCACATGCTTTTTATGTCACTTGCCAGAAGAGAACCTGATTTTGTAAACACTTAGCACAGTTAGCTAAAAGACAGACTGCGATGTGAGTTGTCCAACTTCCTCTGCACCAGGTCTTCAGCGCAAATTGAAATAAAATATCATGTCTCACTCACACTCCAACCATGAACGTTTGTGCTTCTTCACATTGTTTTTCAAAATGTGGCACGCTCTTGCTAAATAATCGGTTCTGCATTGATGACGTATTTCCTGTTATGTTGTTGTCGGGGAGGTACCATGTATTAACGTTTAAACTACAAAAAACACAATACTTGTTAGCTGTAAATAAAACTTGAACACACAAATCGTAATTATAATCCTTCAAAGAGAACCAAAAGGGGGATAATTGCAAATGAAACAACTAGCTCTGATTAGTAAGACGATTTAAATTACGACTGTTTCATTGAATGCAGATGAACATTAAGTGCCGAGTGTTAACGTGACCCATTTGTGTTTAATTGTGGAACCCAAAATGTACATGGTTTTTACAAACCAAGCAGGTTCCAAACCAGTGATGGTTGTAGATCCTGTGCACAATCTGTTGTAATTGTGGGCTAATGATACACAGACTGTGAGGTGATTGGGAGCAATTAAAAGAAATTATGTTTATAGACAAATACAATAACCACTCCCAGTGTACCTGTTACCAGTGTGCACAGACTTAAAAGTCAACAGGGTTTAGTTAATGGTAATTGTCTCTTCTCTGAACTTGTCCAGAGCAGATGGACATTCGGACATGTTGTTTCCTCCTGTTTTGGTTTCCAGAGGATTTCATTTCATAGATTTATTTTTTTCTTTTTGGTTTTACAGCAGCTCATCAGGTGTGACAACATGTACAATCTGCTCCGGTGCTGCATCCATCACGCATTTAATCACTCATTTTCTTGTCCAACGCCTACCTTGTGTTCATGTCTCTCTGTTGAACATCAGCAGCATCATGAATAAAGATCACATTAATTCTGCTGAATCCCTCCAATCCTTTCCCCCTGGATAGTGACCTTTCTGCTTCCTGGAAGTGGGCTGTTTTTGTGTTGGTATAGGCAAGTAATGATAGCATGACTTTTTTAATTTCTATTTTTTTCACTCATGTCTCCCAGGCTCCGAGGATAGAGGCTCAGACCATTTTGGGCTCCCTTGTGTGTTTCCCCAACCTTTACCTCCAGATTCCTGTGCTGCAGCATGTGCCTGGCTCCGACGACATCCATATGGGCAATGAGGACATCAAGGTAAGTAGTAGATGTAGATGTGTGGTTCTGGGAATACATTCATGATAAATAAGAAGTGCACACTGTATCAGTGGAAGTGGATTGTCACCTGATGTATGAATAAAGTCAGCCATATTTTAAAGAGCATTTGATAGAAATAGATGTCTTATACATTGCAACTATTTACTTGTATGTTGGTGTTAATGGAAGAAAAAACCTGTCAAGAACCTGTTGTGTTGTTTTTTTCTGCTCAGGATTATCTGGTCAACATCCTGCTAGAGACAGCAACAAAGGAACCCTGTGAAGGGGCCAGGTAGGAGGTTACATTGTCTATATTTTATAGGTTAGATATGACTGTGTTTTTACATACATAATTTGTGAATGGATACCCCACATTAACTAACCACCATTAAAAATTATGTGTAATGTATTCTGTACAATTCTCACATTTCTGTCATTCAGGTGCATTGCTGTGTGCAGCCTGGGTCTGTGGGTGTGTGAGGAGCTAATGCAAAAGAATATTCACATCCAGGTTAAAGATGCCATCAATGTTCTGGGAGTAACACTAAAGGTCAGTGTGCCCTCTAATTCAAATATGTTTCACTGTACAGTAAATTCATCTGCACTTTGATACTCACTAATCTATGAAATCTAATGTTCAAAGTACAGCAGCACTTTCTAATAACATTTGCATCACGGGTTGTGTTCACCACGATCATCATAATCAGCAACTGTGGCAAAAATTCAGAGTAGGGCAGATTACTGATGGCCAGAGTGTCTTCAAATGAATAGACGCAGGAAGCTCTTTTTTTGTTTTACCATACAAGCCCTATAGTGTTTAGCTCTAACAAAATGATAGTTGATTACATAAAAGGACTGCACAACAATTTCAACATAGTGAGGGGAGAAAAAGTGTGAGAATAAAACATGTGCAGTGATGTGACTCATGGGTATATTTTGGAAGAGCCCTCTTTTCTCTCTTGAGTGAAGAGATGCAGACAACCCGTGGAGGCTACATGTGTGCGTGTGTGTATTTTTTTTTTTTTTTTTCATGGAAAAGGGTTTGGGGCGGTGGCGTAATTTCCAGGCTGTTCGCTCTCAGTAGATGTGGGCCAATTTAAGCAGCTACATCTCCCAGCTTCCTGCTCGAGCAACCCCCTCCCCACCCCACCTCCAACCCCCCTTTCTCTAATGGAGCAGTAATCACTCCCCTGTACAACTTGACACACAGACTCAGCCAGCCCCAAAATAGAGGGTATAGGCTGGGTGGGGGATCTGGGGGGAAGAGTGGCACTGAGAGTCTCTTTTCTAAAAGCAGGTGCTGAACTCTCAGGGCCCCTTTTTGTGTTTGGCCATTTCTGCACTCCCTACATTGTCTGCCCTTGTTACATGTTGAGAGGCATTCAGCTGGAAGAAATGGGAAATTCTATTTCTCCCCAAAGAATTTCAAATCACTGAAGAAATCCACATTTGAAAGAAAATTGTCAATAGCTCAATTCTGTCCTCCAATGAGTCTGGAGAAAATGAGCTGGGGTTTGAAGTGAAATGAAATTATGCTGATTATCTGCACAGTAAGTGAAATTTAAGAGAAATTACTCAGAATTTTGTCACAGTCAGTATGCGCTTCAACTTTTTCCACTATCTTCAACCACAGATGTCCCTCTGCTGATACTCCTGAAATGTTAGACTCTAGGAGGTCCGAAAGATACAATTAAAACTGTAAAGTATTGGAGTTTGCGCATAATTAATGTTCTGCATTAAGACCATACATCACAGTCAAAATATAATATGTTAATTTGCATACAGTATATGAAATTAGAAATATGTCCATCTATGTTTTGTGCTGTCTGTAAATTAGTGAGTGTTATTTATTTAGGTTACAGTGGAGAGCCAGCATTACAAGCATAGCTTAGTACACAAATCATGTGTCTCCATACTGTTCTATGAAGGATGGAGTGGTGCTGTGACTGACTGTCGAGTCGGCAATACACCCCCAGACCTGACTGTTCCCATCACCATGCTTCACTGTCTCTTTAGTGCGCTGCTTTATCATTCTGTCCCCACTTTGTTTCTTTTCATTCCCCTTTTAAATCACAAACTTTGATTCAACAGTAATCAGCTGTGAAATGCAGGTATGACTTAGGCACCTCAAGAATGTGTCCTGGTTTCACCTCCTGAGAAGTGGTTTAAAGACCTGCTGCTCGTCCTCTGAGAACACTGCCAGTCACTCTATGTCAGTCTGTGATAAAGTTTCTATTCCAGTGAACAACACTTTGATGTACGAATGGTGTGATCACTTTCAGCAAAGCATTTCAAAGCACCGTCCCTTAGGAAACCTATAATATGGCCATGATTCAACACTAAAACAACCCCCTCCTTATTTAGAATAGCATTTTGACTTATGATGCTGTCACTCAGTTGTGATGCTGTGTTTCCCAGTGTTACAACGATGCATTGTGAGAAATGTTTTGCTGAAAACTTGAGGCAGTGGTAGATTTATAGCAGGTGAACAATGACTGCGTATTTACTTGAACAAGCCTCTGATGTGTAGATCAGACGCTGGACTGAGCTCATCTGAATGCCGTTTCAGTGAATGATACAGCTCAAGGAAACCTTTGGCTCAAAGGGGATAACCTGGTCAATGCCATGAATGTGCTGAAATCTCACTGCTGAGAAATAATTACTGTAGCACGTTAAATAGTTTTCTTTATTTCATAGAACTTGTTGCATCTTACAGGTTTCTTCATCGTTATACCTTCTGAATATTTCCGTATTTGCAATAAAATATGACAGATTTTTAGCTGGGATTTGAGATGTTTGCACTATGATTCAGTTCTTGTTTTCTTGTTTGTCCAGTTTGGGAACAAGGCAGTGGCTCAAGTAGCCTGTGACGTGTTTCAGCTACTCATCTCTCACTGGGAACATCTTCAGAGATTGGAGCACGCTCTCCCAAAGAAAATTATTGAGGTAACTTGCACACATGCACGCAGCTTTTTGCCAGTAGCCTGTGTCATTGTTTTATAAATAAGATGAGAAATTCCTTCCAAGTTACCGTAGCTTTTTAAAGGCTTACATGAATTATTACTCATGCATATGCATACTGCGGTTTTACATCCATTTTAGCACACAGCCCTGACTCAACTGGTGAATAGGAGTGTGTCATCCAATTATTTTTCCCCTTGTTTTGTCCCAACACAGATCTTTGTGGCCACAATAGCCTTTTTGTTGCCAAGCGCAGAGCACTCAACAGTGGAAGCAGACAAAAAGGTACAGGTTGGAAAGAATGAAACATGAAATGGCTGAGATCTAAAAGCCCTTGATCTATCATGTGGGAATGGAGCATTTTCAGAGGAATGTTTCCACTCAAGTGATTTGTTGCCTTCTGTTTTCCTCTCTACCTCACTCTCTCTGTGTACATTATGTGTTTGTAGCTCTCATCAATTACTTATTATTAGTATCCTTGGGCTTTTGTTAGATTATTAATACGCTCTCTGTCACTTCTTTCTCACACTCTAAGTTGATGGTGTCGCTGCTCCTCTGCCTGTTGGACTGGTGCATGGCTGTCCCCCTGAGTCTCCTGCTGGAACCAATCACCATGCCTTCACTGGAGGACCACACATCCCACAAGGCCCCACTGCTGGACTACATCTACAGGGTGGGTATCCTCAGTGGCAGCTGGGAGGTGGAAAAAGCTGGAAGCTTCAGTTACAGCCCTTTGCAGACCTGAAGATGGACACTTTATACTGATTGCTTTTCTTTGTCTTCTGTAACATGCAAAACCTTTGCCCGCAGACACAACAACTTTAGCTTTGACATCTCCACCACCCACCCTACCACATAGGCTTGCTACTTTAATTAGACTCACCTCCGCTGTGACCTTATGGCTATGCCTCATTTAACATTATAGAGGTACAAAAGCAAAGAAGGCCCGCCATAGCTTACGCACAGGTTTGATCATGTGTAGGGAACCCTGACAACATTCTTAGCATTTCTTTAAAACATGCAAAATATCCAGTATTCCATCTACTTCTGTGTTTTTTGTGCCTCTGATCCTTTATTTTATGGTCTGACCCTGAGAATGAGGACCGAGCTTCAGGAACAAATGAATGAGGTATTATTCATTCCCTCCTGTCTGGGCAGATGCGGTCAACGGCAGATCTTTGTAAGGATGTCACCCCTGATAAGAAATGGTCCAATTATTCAAACAGGACCCTTTGTCCACTTGATAAGCTCAGGCTATAAACGCTTGTCCTGGAGATTTGAATGGAATATGTCTTAATATGAGAGAGAGTGCAGCTGCTATTAAAGCAAAGACAGTTAGGAATGATTGGTTGTCTATCGGTGCACAAAAGGCACAGCCCCTCTGGGATTTTCATTCAAAGCATCATAAGGTGTGATGATATTAATATCAGGATTGAAATCTATGCATTACCTCTATTACGTTAGCTGCTGATTATTTTGTATGCCAGGCAGAAAACAGCTTCCCTATTAGAAAACTTCTTTTATTTTAAGTTGTTTGTGCTTCACCTTCCTTTAATTACAGTTTTACAAACACACACACATACACATAAATAAATAATAATGGTTGTTTTGTTTTTTTTCCTTTTACCCAAAGCACAGTACACACATTGAATGAGAAGGCTACCATACAACCTGAGATGTAGAGAAAAAGTGTAAAAAGTTGGTGTCAGTGACTAACAGCATGCACATCGCTGTAAAAAGCAACATTGCATTAGACTTTACTGGTTCACTGGAGTTGTGCTCAAGCTTCTCCATCTGCTCTCTCCCTGCCTCAGCAGCCAGCTGCACCACCCCTGTGTGTCTTTGTGTGCATACATGCGTGTGTGAGCGAGAGAGCAAGAATAGGTACATTTATGCTTAGGCACACGTCTCTGTGTATTTATTATTTGATTTATGTGTGTACACAGTGTGCTCACATCTCCATACAATATGTACTCTTCTAACTACACTACGCTTGTTTCACTGTGCGTTACCTTCCAGGAACTGTTGCTATGCAAAGTGCAGTCACTTAGTTGTCAAGCACAGCCGTGGGTTTTTCCCCCCTCCCACTTTTCCTCTCCACAGAGGAAGCTCTTTGGGGCTTTGGTGTAGCAGCTGTTTGGTTCAGGTCTTTTCAGCATCAAGCCTCCAATCCCTCCCCCATGCACCCAGAAGTCTGCTGGGTAGAATCATCCACATACTGTCTACATTGCCCCACACAATACTGTTTCACATGGCAGGGCCAGCCTGCCTCTCTGAGCGTCTCTCAGCCAAGTGTGAGCGTATGTGGCTGCTGAATGGGATTAGCCTTTGCATGGCTTTACCCAAGTTGCTCCACTCTGAATAAGAGGCTCCCTCATCTACATACATTAGGCATATGTATTACACCCTGAAATGCACAACCTTACCTCCACTCAGATTATACATTATACAGGTGTGTGCATGTATATGTGGCATGCATGTTTGTGGTGGGAGCTGAGCACAAGGATAAAGTCTTAATTAAATCAAACAGTGTAAACCTGTCCAATGGCTATAATCAACTGCCCCACTGCGTCTTATCTAGCACTGCCAACGGATGCTCTGCCATCTGTTATGTAGATCGATACACTCACACATCACAGGAGAAATGGATTAGTGGCAATAAAGACCCTCTTTTCTTTCCTTCTCTCCCTCCCTCCCATCACTGCCTTATGATGTAAATAGACCATATATTCCCCTTTCACATGCTCCTGGGTTGTGTCCATCTAGAAATAGGCCTGCAAGAGAATCACTGTACATTGTCTTGCCAGACACAACCATATCTAACAAGATCCTGTCTCTATACATTACAGCTGAAGTTTTGTTATCAAAGTGCCTCGCACTGTCACAAAAAATTAGCCAATCTCGGAAAGGATTGACAGATTGATAGCTCTTTCTCTTTCTCTTTCTTGAAAGCTCCACATCTGGACAATAGTAACTAAGTTCTCCTCTTTTTCTCCTGTTCCTCAGGTCTTGCATTGCTGTGTGTCCGGCTCCACCCTGCACACCCAACAGAGCCACTATCTTCTCAGTCTGTCAGACTTGTCCAGTGACTATGACCTCATGTTGGGTCAGGTTAAGAGCTTTGAGCCGCCACCTTCGCAAACAGCTACCACAGAGTTTGGCAACCTACTCACTGTAGCTGAAGGTAAGAACATCTCTGTGGGTTGGGGAGGTGGGGCATCTAATTTCTGATGGTCTTTTCTGACTTCCTGCTTTGTGAAAGATTGCACTGGGTAAAATGATGATCCTCAGCCTAATTAGTTGTACAGTACATGTGCATGTGACGGTATGTACCAACGCTTGTGTGAGGGAGTAAAAAACGGACAGCTCACATCACAGCTGATGATGACAATCGGTACTCATGCTGTGACACACTACTTTCAGCTACATATTATCCTTATATACAGTATGGAGCCAAACCCCTCAACCCCCTCCCAATCCCTCCCTAAAAAATCATCCAAAGAAGGTTACAGGTAAAAGCAAACTCTAAGTAGCCCATCCATTTAGAGCCTCTCCATTAAATGTCAATATCTTATTAAAAGTATGAAAAGGAAATCAACCATCACAGGGAATGGAATGTTCGCATTAGTACTCAGCCCTAAAGAGAAGACCCATTATGGGGTTTAGATAAAATGTTGTATTTTTTTTTCTTCTATTTGTGACCTTGTGATTCCATTAGGCAATATATTCCTCTTTCTCTCTTGTGTCCTCAACTTCTAAAAAGTCCTCAAAGCCCTAATACAGAGTGCAAATATCTGCAGAAACAATGTAAGAAATTTAAACAGTAGCTTTTGTCTGGAAAATTTCACCACACCTCTGCTTTTTGTTGCACAGCTGCGAGAGTCTTGGCTGAAATAACAAAACACTATCAAAAGGGCAAACCAAAGAGTGCCGGCCTGGTTATATTCATGCCCTCACCTCATATTGATCAAGTCACATCAAAGGGCCAGTGCATCTCTAATGCAGCTTGGCCTGCTTTCTAAAGAGCTTTCTCCACTTTGATGGGGGATGATGGTATTGATAACACTGTCACAATGCAAGAGTGCATCTTCTTGTTTTTCCCACATCACTGCAGAATAAAGCCTAGCGTGCCTTTCACTTGGGAGTAAAAACCTGTGCATTTACATAAATGCAATCCACAAAGTAGAGTCCTATTCAGCAGCCTGTAAAGATGGTGGTTCTCATTAGCACTTGGCCAGTCTCAACGCTTATCCATTGTAAGAAGACTCAATGGGCTTTTCAAAGTTGTCTCTTATGATTAGGTGCTACCTACTTAGAGGTGTGCTGGCCCAGCTATTGTGAGAAATGAATAAAGTACCCCTATTAGTAATCATAAATGAGATTTGGCTTTGTGTAAAAAGACCTAATAGAGATGATAGCATGTCTACACACATGTGTGGGGCTTGTTAAATACGGTTGTGGTAGAGTCACACCGGCACACTACAAAAGGTAGCTCCATGTGTAAATTTTACTATTACACTTTCTCACATGTGTTTTCTTTTGGAGATGGTCTTGGTATTTTTAACTTCCCACGTTCATTCACCCACCAGAAAAGCGTCGCCGGAACATGGAGCTGATACCGCTGACAGCACGCATGGTCATGACACACCTTGTGAATCACCTGGGCCATCATCCTCTGAGCGGTGGCCCCGCACTTCTCCACAGTCTAGTGAGCGAAAATCACGACAACCCATATGTGGAATCATCTGAACTGTCCTCTGAGGTCTTCAAGAGCCCCAACCTGCAGCTTTTTGTCTTCAATGACAGCACACTGGTGTCCTATCTACAGATCCCCGCAGAGACACCCACTGTGGGACAGCCCCCCCAACCTTCCTCCCAAGTGCGCGTCATTGTGCGGGACATTTCGGGCAAATACTCTTGGGATGGTGCTATCCTCTACTGCACCACACAGGAAGACTCTGTTGATGTGGGAGGTTTTAATGCAGTTGATCTTCCTCTTTCTACAAGTGCGACAGTCACTCAGAGCAGAAATCAGCTCACGTCTCCCATAAAGGGACCACACAAAGATCATTGCTCAGACTCCCTCTCTAACTGTTTTGAGGAGGATGAGGCTGATATTCTGGATAAGCTTTTGGAGGACCTTGGCCACAGTAGTCCAGAATGCCTGCCCCAGCCTCGGCTCAGGCTCAACCAGCCAGCCACTTCACCCCACGGCATGAACCTCGAGCAGGAGAGCGCCATCCTGGAAGCCATTCTTCGTCAGACTCAGCAGGAGGAAGAGCAAGTGAGGAGGTGGGATGCTGATGTAAGCTTTCGGGCTGCCTGCCAGAGGGAACCCTCCCACCAGGAACCAAAAGCTCCTTTCTATTTCTGCCGGCTGCTGCTTAATGATCTTGGCATGAACTCTTGGGATCGCAGGTATTACCAGCTGACACTGGCTACAGTCACTTATCTGATTTCTACTGCACTAAAGAAACCGTGAAAAGTGTTGTTGTTGTTGCATAGATCTTTATCATCCAGTCTACGCACTACATCTCAAATGTAGCCCATCGAAACGAAAAGTAAAACAGAATTGGTTCAGACCACTCTATTCTGATACTAACTTACTTTTTTCATCTTCAAAGCAACTCCGCTGTGAGCTTGTTACTCAGTGGAGTCTGCAGCGTCTTAATTTCCTCTCCACAGGGTAAAAGTGCCCAGCTGTTCACTAAGGTCTGCCTTGCAGTGCCACATCTTTAAAGTGCTATCCCGTAAATTAAAAGCTTGCACCTCTTAATGGTGATGATGCTACACATACACACACAGCAAGCAGGAGATTGTTGTTTGCATCTGTGGCTTTTTTGCCTCTGTTAATCAAACTAAACTTTGCTTGAAAACTTTCCCCATGGTATAATATACAAATAAAAGCTGTTGATTGTTGCCAGCATGGCACATTCCTGAGTAGTGTTTAATAATACTGAACTGCATAGACATCACACCTAATCAAGACTGTTTTTGTTAAACAGGAAAAGCTTCCATTTGCTGAAGAAAAACTCTAAACTCCTGAGGGAACTAAAGAACCTGGATTCCAGGCAGTGGTAAAGTTTACTCTGGAATTTTATATGGTGTCCTGTAAAATTACATTTATTGTATATAAGTGAAATTAACTTGTGCGGTTACTTCAAACAGTGTTACACCCCCCCCTC
>OOFC01004160.1:1569-31980 GCA_900323345.1 Pseudochromis fuscus | reverse complement strand
CCGGTGGTGTTTCCCCGTGGTTACTGCGGTAACTCGGTGACTGGTCTCTTCTGTTTGAGGGTGTCAATGAGAGACAGGACGCCTCGCTTCACACTGGTCGACACCCGGCGGGACACTGAGTCACCGGGGGGCGATGAGCCACAGGCCTTCTGGGAGGGGGGCCGAGCAACCAAACACTTCTGATACCGCAGCTGAGACAGCGAAGGAGAGAGGAAGAGACAGATATATTGTAAATAACAGAGAGTTACAGCTGCTGAGTATACGACTGTGGAGGTGTTTGTGTGTGTGGGTATTTCTCATGTTGTGGGGACCTAACTCTGTTCGCACACTCAGATTATGGGCACTCATCTTCCTTAAGGGGACAAAAAGCAATTCCCTATCACATAAATCATCTTATTTTAAGATCAAGTTTAGGCTGTGGTCAGAGCAAGTCCCAAGAGAACCAATCTAAGTTAATGTAATGCTGTTTGAAGTCAAACGTGACTGAGTGTGTGTAGGTGTGTTAGTCCAAGTATCTTTGTGAGGACTGGCTTCCAGTTTTTATGATCAGAGTGAGGACACTTTAGGAAAGGGAAGAACTTTCTGACACTGCTACAAAGACTTGTTTGGGGGTTTAGGGTTACGGGTAGAATTGGTTAGAGTTAGGACAAAAGTTGAGATTAGGCACTTAGTTCTGATGGTTAAGGTTAGTGTAAACAGTATACGGTCAATTAATGTCCTCACAAAGATAGTCTGTGTGTGTGTGTGTGTGTGTGTGTGTGTGTGTGTATAAAGGTGATAGAGAATGAAGCTGGACTGGTGCAGTCTGGTAGCTGTGATCAATAGCAATGACTGATGATTCTTGTCACCGTTAATCAGTTTTACTGTGTGTGCGCTTGTGTCCATATATCCAAAGTTCTGATGATCAATAGCTCAGCCAGCAGTCGACTAATCTTGTAACTCACACAGCACAGAGGGGCAGAGGAAGGTGAGCAACCTGCACTAATGGTCTGCATTATAGCAGAAACACCACCAACAGAGCTCTGGGTTGTGATAACTAGCAAGATAAAACAAGAACACTGTAAAAGGTATTATAGCTTTAACACAATGTTGATTGATTCTATGCACGTACAGTACAACGTCTTTTTGAGCAGAGCAGTCAACAATGCTGCGTGCAATCTGCAACGCTTAACAGTTAAACAGAAAATCTATAGCAGATAACTTGTATGGACATTCTCCTACGGAGACAACTGATGGGTAGCAAGCACTGTATTTTAGCTTTAGGTGGCTTCTCTTGATTTGAATGCATGTTTTATGCCAGCAGAGCTTTGACAGAGGGTCCCACTGCAACAGTGAACAAAGCATATGGCTTGGATGGTAAAACACCCATCTGTCAAGCTCGAACAATCAAACAAACCCAAGCTAAACTGCTGGCAAGGACATTCACTTTCAGAAAGACAGGCTCTAAATATCTGTGCTTGTCTGTAGTCTAAGTGGATGACCTTGGTTTCTATGGGATTTCAAAGCCTTTTTTAAATTTGGTATTTTAAGCTCAGTTGGTAACAAACCCTGTATATGAAACCAACGGGTTTTAAAAAGGTTAATTTTATTTTGTTTTATTTTAGTTTTGTTTTAAATGTACCGAATATCTTCTGAGGTCTGTGTGTAAGTGTTATATAAAGGAGTTTTAACTATTTCTCAAAATTTCTCTTCAGAGAATTATTGTGGATAAAGTTGACCTGTTCCCTATGCTATTTAATCTTCAAGTGATCACTTTATACAACACTCCAACAGATTTTTAATCTGAACATGCATCTATGCATGCAGGAGAGTGTTTCTAAACACATTGAAATTGGCTCAGGGTGTTTGAGTTGGGCTGTCAGCTGTGCAGCAGACGGTTGTGTTCTCGTTCAGTGACTCACCATACAAGCTGCTTGTACGGCCTCTGACACATTCCCGGCATTGGGCTCACACCAGAAGACGTGACAGTCAAAACGATGGCCGCCAGCATCCATGATGAAGGCAAACGTGTGCACATCACGGCCAACGCCCATGAAAGACAGAAAACGAACACGACACTCCACCAGCACCTCTTCTTCGTCCTGGTAGAAACATCGGGGTGGGAGATTAGTCAAAAAGTCGTAAACATGCAGTGCACATACATGCACAATTCAATTAGTAATTTAAAGTTTAGCACTATGAGAACACACTATTGAGGTGAAATAACATGCAACATTTTTCTGCACTTGATCAATAAGCTACATACATTCATACAGCAGAGCTGACCAGTAAAACTACAGCCTCCCAATAAACAGGTCCACTGAAGCAGCTGTGCTTTAAGAGCCTCACAGTCACAGCTGAAATCCATAACCCATTTGACTAAAAAATAAAAAAGTGTCATCTGCATGACTGAACATTGTTAAGACCTGATAGCAGATTTAACATGACTGGAGTTAGTGTCTATGAGAAGCAATTTTGTCTCATTACTCAGTTCAGCAACCTGCTACCTCTTTAGTTGACAACAATCAATTAAATCTGTTCAACAGAGATTTCAAGTGACAGGTTTTCTTTTGTTTTTTAATCACTTTTGTAGTTTAACACATTAAGATCAACAGTAAACTCTGAATAGCAGAAAAGAATATGATGATATGATATATAAAGCTGGTAAGAACTCATAAAGGCCAAACCCCAAATACAGTCCAATGATGAAAGAGGGGTAAACCAAACATATAGTGTACCTGCAAATCTTTCACAATAAAAGCCCTGTTAAGCAATGAAGAGTTTCTGCCCAACGAATCACTAGAGGGGTTTTAATTTGAAAACATTTACAGTAAGTATTGAGTTCATTTTTATAGTGTACAGCACTAACTTGAATGTTTTGATTTGCTCAACACCCGATCCTGTTTGAAGCTACAAAAAGAAGCTTGGTACTAAACTATGACTAACTATGACTCATCAAACAGAAAAAAATTACAAAGAGTCCTGTCTCTAAAAAAGGCCTGGTACCTTCTGCAGTTAAGGTAAATAAAGGTCATGGTCATAACTTGAGGGTTTACAGTAAAACATAAGTGTCTTTCTGACACTGATCGCCCAGATAACTCACACTTGCTAACTAAGTATGTGCACTCAAATATTCTGTTTGGATAACACACAGCCCTTTTACTCGTAAAATTACCAAAATAAAATAGTTTTACAAATTGGGTGACAAGAAAACTGGCCTGGACACTGCCATCTATAAATTATGTCCCGCTGCCAGAGTTCAAGAATGTTCAATGTTCAAGATCCCAGATTTAAGAAACTGTTTGATGTAAAATCTTTAGTTACGACAGTTATGTAGCATTTGTTTTTATTCTACTTTGTTAATAGAAAAAAATTAATAGATTAATTTTTTTAATAGAAGGAAGGACGGAGCGAAGCCAACCAGGAGAAACTGGGGGTAATAGTTCAGCAACAGCAGATGTGTGTCTGACCTTGTCTTTGCTGATGGTGACAGTAGCATCTGCCACATTGAGAGCCACTGGTGTCCAGTCCTCTTTGTTGGAAGAACCAATTAAACTGTCTATAGCTCCATTCAGTATATCCATGCCTGGAAGAGAGGGTTTTCCACACAAACATAAAAATTCAAATTCAAACAATATCTGAGGTTTAGCAGGATTAACATTAACGACAATGATTAAGTTTGTCTCATTACATTTTGTATGAGAGTGTGTGTGTGTGTGTGTTTGTGTGCATCATACCAACCTATTGGTCTGACCACGGGCAGCATCCCAAGGTAGAGCACCTGAAACTTCTGAACCAGCTCTGTCTTTGGTGTGGGGAACTCTGCTGAGGAGAATTCAACACACATTTTACAGGAGCTCATCAGGATACATATTGTATTCTTTACATTACATTGTGTTTTTACATTATAACTACAGAGGGTCACATTCTAACTATTCTTCTGCATCTTACTTGTATTATATTTAAATGTCACAGCTTTTCTACATGTAGTGAAGGAACAGTAGACTATAATTACACATTCTGCACTTCTCATGTTTAAAACGCTAACGTCAGTTTTATTATTTTAAGAGGAGACAGTCACTGCAGCTGTTTGATGTGATGAGCTCTCAGCAGCAGCAGTCAACAGGAGATGACACACTGACTGATGACAGGAGTGGCTGGTTTGGTATCACATTTGTGACTAAGTGAGAGAAGCAGTCTAAGCCAAAAATATAGATTAATTCATTTTAACATAATTTAAAAACTTTTAGGCCACTCATCCCTGTCACACTGCTTTCCTGTATTCCATCCATCCATCTTCTATACCTGCTTATTCCACACTTGGGTCGCAGGGGTCTGCTGGAGCCTATCCCTGCTTTCCTGTATTGTTTCTTGAAATTATAAGTCATCCATTATCATTGCTTTGCTGCCTACTCCACATCTTCTCTGTCTATCTGACGGTGGAAAGGTGAGGATGAGAACGATGATGCATGAGCACACTGTGCTGGTGCAATGGACCGCCCACCCCTAAATCTGCAAACAACTGTTAAAGGTACCCTGTGGAGTTTTTGACAATTAGCAGTATCGTGCTTGTTGCAGGTTTCACACTGATCCACTGACTGAAAGCTGGCAGCAGTGAAGCACAACAAAGATGTAGTAATGGGCCACAGGTGAGACAGAACACTGCAAGCTGGTAAATATGAATGAGAACAGTGCAGGATTTAAAATATTTAAAGAAAACGTGTGGTGTAAATGTTTCATGAGAAAGCAAATGCAGTCCCCACGTATATCAGATATCAAGGAGTTGTCGACACACACCTTTAATGCCAAAATGTACTCAAGAGTGATTCACATGGATCTTATGTGTAAAGTGTGACTGATTTTAATGGATCCAAAATCAAAGAGTTGACATGCTGCTGTTCCTCACTTATCATGATTTTGGAGCATTAACAGAGGACATTACCAAAAACACAGCAATGATCAGTGACCAGTTTGGATGCAGAGCAGAGGTAATAACTGTCACATGTCTACTGATGCGTGTCACCTTCACTCTCTCTCTCTCTCTCACACACACACACACACACACACACACACACACACACACACACACTCTCTGAGCAGGTTACAATATGTATGACACCTACCTTGTAAAGGGAGATCAAGTCCTGCCTGCATCCTGTCCTGGAGAGAGCCTCCTGCCATCGCTTTGGCATTCTTTCTCTCCGTCATTATCTGGAGGAGAGAGCGAGAGGAGAGAGAGGGAGCGTGAGAGAAGCAAAAGGAGGAATAGAAGTATGAGGAAATAGCATGTAAAAACAAAGCAGGATTGGTACACCGTGGCAGAGACGCAGGGGAGGAGAGTGAAGAGACAAAGACACAAATGTGTGAAAGTGCAGAAGGAAGGGGGGTAAAATAAAAAAAAAGATGAAAGCGTCAACACGAAAGAGCTCAGGAAAAACCTCGAGCAGCTTCACCCCTGATACTGTCATGCTGTCTTCTCATTTCACCTGGGGAGCACAGACACACACACACACACACACACACACACACACACACACACACACATGCTCAGACACACAAATTAACCAGGTCACACTCCTCCTTCCAGAGCAGGATAAAAGCTTTTTCCTGCAGTGCAACTCACAGGGAGGAACGTGCAAACAGAAACAGATAGACAGGCAAAAACAAGAAAAACCATTCACAACTGTCACTCTCACAAACACACACACATGCCTAGAAACACCACACATGAATTATATATGTCCATAATCAGACAGTTTGTCACAGCAAATCTGCTTCTCGGCAACTCCTGCTGTGACCAATTCTCAACCTTCTCTCTTTTCTCCTTTTTTATATGACAAGTCTGATTTAAACCGCCGCGATATGCTTTATTATAGGTCGTCTGTAAAATGATGTGGACAAGGACAAATGCGCTTGTTCCACTTTTTTCCCCTCTGAAAAACATTTCAGGGACAAGCATTAGCCAGTTAAATGCCTGACAACCCTTTTTTTTATTTCTACTCAGAATTGAATTCAACACCAGATTATGAGTCTATAAATGCATTAAACCATTTGAAAGATATTTTCCAACAGTGGAATAAAGTTCTATGGCTATAAATGTGCTTTATTGAAACAAAAAGAAAGTCCATTAATTCTGTGCTCAAAGCAGACACAATAAAAACACGATTTGAATACTGCTCTTCCAGCCCCCGTTTGAATGCATCTGTATTCATCGAGAGTGGATCTTCAGTGCAGGGATAGCTCTCTGATAACTGGAGCTGGGAGGAAAACACTTTTTAGACCTGAGATTTACATGAATTGAATTGTATGTTTGCGGATGTAGAGATTTGAAATAGGTGCCCAACAATGATAAAAGCAACACAAGCACTCTTAACACAGGTCATTTTAATATGTTAAGGGAATGTACTATTCCTCAAGGACTATAACAACAGATTAAAGGTGTTTAAGGAGTAAATGTGTTTTTGTTTTACAAGTGGATTTTTCCATGATCTTAAGATGAGTTTGGTATTAAAATCATTTGTGATACTGTCTATCAGCACCACATTTTCTCATTCCCCTCTTGTTGAGTGGGAGGTGGAAACATTCTTCCATCTCAATCTGTCTGCCAAATCCAAGCTTGGCCTCGTGTCTGGAGCCTCGTCGGGGCCTTAACAACTCACCCGGGAGCAGATCTCGTGCAGGCTGGTGGCGATGGCTTTGGCTGGCGTGTCACAGCGGAACACATGACATTTCAGGATCCTGGTGTTTTTATCCCTCGCCACATATGCAAAGTCCCTGAGAAGAGGAAAACACAGAGTTAATAAAGACACAGCGGGAGGAAATGGTTTGTTGGACTGGTTTTGGTGCCACTTGGGGACAAAAAAAGATAAATGATGAGCAGTGGTGTGTCTTCATGAGTGTGTGTGTGTGTGTGTGTCCAGTTTTGAGACTGACAGGTCTTGGAGACAGATGAGAGATGAACTGACCTTTATCAGTGGGACGAATACAGGACACACACACACACCCACACATAAGTCGATGGACCCCTGAGATCAATAGAGCAGTGTGATGCAAGAGGGAGCTGAATAGAGTGACAGCGGGAGAGAACTTTCCCCTGGGCCCAGTGGAGCCGAAAACAATTTAACTCTGCTGAGTAGAAGGAATGAAGAATGAAAAGAACAAGGAGAGGAGACAGTTGGAGAGAGGGATGAAGGAATGAAGACACACTCTACTTTAGAGAGGAAATATAGCTGCATCAAATTAAACCTGTGTAGCACACACACACAGACTCACACACACACACACTATCATATTATTTATGCTGTTCAGAAATACACACAATGAAATAACATTCTTCCAGCTGCGTGTTTCAATATGAAATGCAAAAGGAAACACAGGCCTGAGGGTTAACAAGATTTCTGATGCCAGACCCTCAGGGAAACTTTCTACAAAATATTCCTGTGTGTGTATGTGAGTGAGTGTGTATGTGAGTGAGTGTGTGTGTGTGTCCATAAAAAAATGCTTGTAGACAGACAAGGACAGAGGAGGTCACCTTCATTTCCTACATCTCTAAATATGTGAACGCAGTGGTACAGTACATCAAGAGCCACTTTGAAGACAAAAGAAATAAAACACAAAGGAAATGAAACAATAAGAAATGACGGAGATGATGGAGAGACACTGTAGGAGGAGATGAAAGGAAGGAATGTGTTTACCTCTCTCTGTATCCAAGGAAGCAAGGGAGGAAAGAAAGACAGTTAGTGGAGGAAAAGGGGGGGAAAAAGCCATGGTACTAGTCCCCTGCTGTGGGACAAGAGGCAGAAGCTGCAAAGAAACCCATTCACACACATACACAATTAATAGAGTGACATGTTCATGTCTCATTCTGTCACTTTTGCTTCAACAGAACCATCTTGCCAAAGAAAAAAAAAAAGTAAAAATCAGCAGCACTATAGTAAAATGCAGCCGCCTCTGAAGGGTGAGGAGGTGTAGCACAGATCTCAGCAGCACTGCAGGTAATTTTTCATGCAGACTTTCAACTAAAATATGGAAAACTGACAGAAATTGAATAAGTTATGAAGGCTGAGAGAAAAAGGTTGAATAGCAGGACGCAGAGAATTCTGGTTGGGTGCAATTAGCTTTGATTGGTTGCTGAAGGTTTATGTTTTCTAAAAGCCATATAGGACACAAAATGGGAGTTTCTAAGGGCCACATAAAAAGAAGTCACTGAGAGAGGAATGGGAAGAGGCGGGAGTATAATGAGACAAAAGTGAAATAGTGAGGGGGGAAATTGGAAGTGAACTGCAACAATGTACAAGATAAAGATAAAAGCAAAGAGATGGGGGCAGAATAAAACATCCGATGGGAGGAAAAGATAAAAGTCAGAGGAAAGAGAAGAATGGAGAGGAGGAGTGGGAGGGAGGGCAAGAGAAATGGGGAGGGGGAGTAATATCTCATTTCGAATATAATCTCATCATCATGCCGACGCCCCTGAAAATGTCAAGGTTGCTGTGGGAATCTGTAATCTCTATGGCGATAATGAGTTTCGTGGCACACGAAGAGTGGGGGAGGCACTGGGGTACCGTTCCTGTGCTGACACAACCACTCCAGGCTTTCACAAGGGTATAAGAGTGTGTGACAGAGAGAGAGAGAGAGGGAGCGAGGGAGAGGGGGAAAAAAATCTCCGCTCCAACCCGGTCTCCATACCACTCATATCTTAAAAATGAACAGTCCTACAAGCAATAAATAAATAAATCAAAACCATAAGGACAAATTGAAATGGGCAAAGATGTGCACTGATTTACAGCATATTGCTGCTAATATGTTGAACACAGTCAAGTGAATTTTAGTTGCACATCTCCCTACAACAAAATTTCAGTCCCAAAGTGATATACATTTTATTGTTTGGAGCTTCCCAACATTGGAAACAAAATACTTTTCCTAGACACTTGAGATTCAGATTAACACAACTTCATTCACTCTTACTCAACCACTTAGCTACACCCATATCCTATTCTTCACTCCACTTGAGTTTTCTTGAAATTGCGAGACGCACACCTCTGATCAGCTGTAAAAAAAAAACAAACAAACACACTACCTGCTCCGAAACACCCTTTACCGACTGAGGCCTCTCATCTGTGTTTTTTTCCCCACTTCATAATAAAACAAAACTGATGGTGCCGTAAGTAAGATAGCGGTTTAAAGATATACTCACAATGGTTTGTTTTCCTATCTTGGCAGGTAATCCTGTGAGCAGGAGCGTTTTCAGACACACACCATCGGTTCCTGGTGATACTGAACGCGTGCACACTCTCCTCAACCTGTCCGCTCCACACCCAGTGAGCACTAACCATACCTCCCCCTCTGGCAGCTTCATTCCCCTTCTCCTTCTCTCCTGCCAAATCCCCCCATCTCCTCCCCTCCCTATGACCAGCTCCTCTCCTCCTCCCTCTGCTGCAGCTGAGATATTCCCACTGCTCAGAGACTATGTAGATGTGGATGGTAGAAATAGAGGTTAATAACTACTCTGAAAACATATATTCAATTCATTCTCGGTGCTAGCAGGGTGATCTTAAGTTATTAATAAATTGCAACACACACGCCTGCATGATTATTTAGGTGTGTGTGTGTGTGTGTGTGTGTGTGTGTGTGGATGAGAGAAGAAAGAGATCCCTGAGGCATCAGAGCATTTAGCCTCGTCTCCGCCCCTCAGTGCTTGTGTGTGTGCATACGTGTGAGGCCACATGCCAGCTCCAATAGTACAGCAACTACCACCCATTTCAGTCACCCGGTTGTGCCTGATAACCTACATTGGGGTATCTTCCTGTGCATTAAGCAGCAGTGCACAGCACCCTCTACTGGTCAACCAGCAGAATCAGCACATATGTCTAAAAGTAATGTACATAATACACAATTTTTTAGGTACTTTTTTTAAAAACCAAGACTTGACCAACATATTTTCAAGGTTGGATCCAATCCGATCAGATTACTTCTAAACAACTGGAGCCAGAAAAAGGTTGTAAAGCTCATTTACATTCAGTTTTTCCTCTGTATTCATACATTTAGGAAAACTAAACTTCAGGGCTGTTACAGTGACAGCCTGTTGTTGTGTGAATGTGCCTTGTAGTGACGCCTGCTGCAACAAGCTAAACTGAGGTGAAAGCAGGGGACAGACAGTCAGGTGGGGAATTGTGGTGAGAGAGAATAAAGGCCATTCTCTCTCTTTCATCCTCTCCTTTGTACTGCTGAATTAATCTTACATTAGCATCCCTTCATCATCAATCATTAACTCGTCTCTTCTCATTGTCACTACACCACCTGCCCTCATTTGTTACCATGACCTTTTACTAAGCCTGTGAGTGAGATTCACCATCAGCTTATCTATCAGTTGAAGAATATAAACAACCTAAATAACAATGTTATTGACGTTATTGACTGATGTTGACCTCAGTGAGTCATTACCCGGATAATTTGGCAATAACCCAGAAATCTCTCAGGATATTTACACTACAGAAAAGTAAAAAGTGGTTTTAAACACAGTTTGCATTCTCAGAAAAATTACAATTATTAATCGTGAAGAAGAGCAAAAGCAAAAGAAAAGGTGGTTGTCATAACGACTAACCTGCCATTGTCCCGGCCAACGCCCCATACCCGGATACTTGCTATTGGCTGAGAGTGGAGCACACTGCGGTCCATGGGGTCGACCAGGTTCAACATATTATTCTCCAACACCAGGTACATGTCCTTCCCCTGGGCAGACACACAAACACACACACACACACACACACACACACACATATAAATCCTTCGTATCTAATCACAAAAACATGCAATCTTTATTTCCTGCAGCTTGAGATGCAACAAAAGGGAGGTCATTTAAAGGTCAAGAGCTTTTTTTTTTTTAACTTGCCTACCTTGCCTGCATGGTGTGTAAGTGTGAGGATGCATGTGTGTATGTGTGTGTGTGTGTATGTGTGTGTGTGTGCGTGTTCTCTGGCTTGGAAAGTCTCTAAATAAATCATCAAACCCTAAAAAGAGTGGGTGGGAGATGAAAGGTTATTGAAAAAGGGATGAAGCTCTTTCTCTCTCTGTTCTGTCGCTTCACATTAACTTAAACCACAGCAGGGAGGGAGATGTATATTCTACTTTCTTCTCTTCTTAACTCCCTCCATCTCTTGACATATATTTCAGGAGATCTCTGCCCCCGTTAACTTGTGTTGCTCTTTTCTTTCCTCCACAGTTATCTTTTAATTTATCTTCTTACCTTTCTGCAAATCCTTTACTTCCAACAACTCCAAACCTGCCACCCTGAACTGTACACATATACACACATAATGTAATTCCAGTAGTCTATCTTCCTCACCTCTCCCCAGATGCCAACAGTGTCTCGAATGTCATTCTTGCAGTAGGACAGCTGTCGGATGCAGTTGTTCACAGCGACACTGCTCTTCCCAGGAGCCAAGTCCTCCTCAGCCATCTCCACCCAACCCAGAGAGCGCACTGCAAAACACTGGAGGACACACACCACATGATGACACTGCCGTACACGCACTACTTAGAGACACATCACGACTTTTTACACATGGACGTTAGATTTTTGTTTTAGATTCTTGTAGAGTTTAAAGGTCTTTCTGAAAAATCTTCTGAGAATAAAGTCAAGGAGTTTCAGCATCACAAACAAAAAGACAGGTAAACAGATGAGGACGACAACGCATGACGGGTAGATGGATGGAGAGAGGAGAAAGATCCATCCATCTCCCCTCATCAAGTATTCATTTGATTTGAGCAGCCCATTCAGAAACTACTCTGCAGACTATATAGGTCAGAGAGGACGAGACAGAGAGAGACAGGTGACAGACAGAGAGGAAAGTGAGTCCTTATCACACTAATCAGTGGCATCATATTTTGAAGTGGAAAAGGTTGCCAGATTCCTAAACTTTGGCAGACACATGTTGTAAATGAGTGAGATCTTATTTGTAGTTCATGTCCTCACTGGTTAGAAAGGGGCCGTTACAGTCCTGATAATGCACTGGGCTATTTTCTGGCATTAATGTGCATCAGGGGTATGCTACCACACCAGGAGCCCTATCTGTAGGAGTGTGTTTGTGTCTGGTATTCATCACACTGTCACCGTTGCTAAGGATTGTAAATTTCTGCCACACAAACACAGAGTGAGCCACATCAGTACCACATCATCACGCTGAGTGTTGACTTTAAACTCTAATCTGCGACACTTTAAATCTATTCAGCCATGCATGGAAACATCACACACACACACACACACACACACACACACACACACACACACACACACACACACACCTAGAATGTATTTTATCCTCTCTGGATCTGCTGTGACAAAAACGCAATGGGCCTTCATCATATAAAAATCTAATGTGTGTCTCCAGTTGACATTTTGCTGCAGGATGGTCTCTCTACAGAGAGTGATCTGTTACTGAGTGAGTCTCCACTAAAGGCTTAAATGTCTCATTTAAATCTTAGATTTAGATGTTAGAGAGGCCTCAGTAATCAATGCATTAATGTGCACTGTGGAGCTGTAGTTATCTGCTACACCACTAGGGGACAATATTGTTCAGCTTTATCTTCCTCCAGACGAGAGCACAGCCAACCACTACAATCAACATAAACACCAGCAACTGTGAACATGGACAGACTATAAGACACACTGCATCATTTAAGGACAAAAAGAAGGGGGTGCTGGAAACGTATTTACATTCTCCAGTGTCTAAAAGTAAAATTAAACAAGACATAAATACACGTCTGTAGTATGTGATTACATTCTGCCAAAACTAACACTCCACAAATGGAGGTATGTGGAGATGTCCTACCACCCACACCAACATATTTATAGATTTTTTTTTTTACATTTGACATAAAGAAAACACAAAGTTACAAAACTAAAAGACACATGAAGAAATTCTAAAGTTAACTTTTAAGAGCTGCAACACTTTAAAAACATACTTAAAATAACATTATCTTATGTATATATCATGGATATCTATATATCGACCTCAGATCAGATGAGACAACCCCCTGAATTTAAGCATATTACTAAGCGGAGGAAAAGAAACTAACAACAGCTGCAGAACAATGCTATTAATGACTTAGCTTGCCCTGTGTCTAAGAAGACCACAAATGATGAAGACAAAAGTACATAATGTAAGAGACAAGTTGAGGGAAAGGTTCCTTACCTTTGCTTCTGGGTCAGTGTTGACACTGCTGGACTCCTCTTCTTCCACGGCTGGACGGTTCCTGAAACAGTGACAGAAAGGATGCAGTTGTATGACTTTCATTGTCCCAGTATCACCAATGCAACCATCAGGTGCTTTGTTAACAAGGCCTCTGTCTCGCCAACGCTACAGGCAGTCATTACACTGATAGAGAACACAGAGCCATTTCCTGGTTAGAAGAACCAACTCTCTGTTTTGTCTGACCTCACTGAACTCTAACACTAAGAAACACAAGATGAGAAAAACTAACTAGAGAAGAACAGAAGCAGAGAGAGATTGTTAAAAAGCAAGAATGTTTGACAATGTGGCTTTCAGAGTTTCTGTGTCTGTGTGTACAAGTATTTTACCTTAGCTTGAGTGACGCATAGCGAAGTGTAGCTCCTTCAAATTCCTTCAGACTGGGGTCAGGGTTCACCGTGGCTGCCTGTAGGTCCTGGTGCCCAGGAGTAGTATTGTTAGTGTGTAAAATGATACCAAAATAAACCCCACATCTTTGGCCTCCTTCACACATGTAACCTATAATATTGTCTGGGAAGACTGTCACTCACAAGTCTTCTACATAAAGAAGTGAAGTCAAGGCTGAGCCCACAGGACCATAGGATTCCTATTATTTCCAATATTTGGTTTTATTTTCAGGTGCTTCAGTTCTGGCAAAGTGCTTCAAAAGTATTTCGATACATTTTATGAATGCAGGAAGAGGATAGGACATTATGCTTTTAACAGTGTCAATATTCACATACTGTTTAACTTTTAATTATTTTTCCAGATTTTCCATTTTCAGATGTTGGAATGTTCCTCTGTTGCTAAACTCCTGAACTTCATCTTTTATAGTGGAATTTCTTTCTCAGTATAAGTCAGCCATACAGCACAGAAATGCTTTTCCCGGGAATATTGGTGCTTTTTGTTTCAGCCAGAGCTGTGAAAGATATCTGCACCTATACCTGTTATAATATTCAGAGGTTACAGGCCATGTGGAAGAAGAGCTAATAGACACAGTACTTGCAAAGATGTAAAGACCATATATACAGTGTATGCCAGCATGCATCCGAGTGGGGGCGGGACGTTCTTGCTGGATGAAGAAATCGTGTTGGTGTGTTATGTATAATGAGGCATGCTGCATCGAGAAAAGAAAGCTACAACATAGTATGCTCACACACTTGTGTGTGCAAATATGGATGAGGATATTTTTCCCAAACCAGTAAAGAAATCTGTTAAAGGTGTCGCTGCAGCCAAATAACAGACATGTTCTAAACATGAGGCATGACAAAATGCTGTGGTTGGTGCAGTTACATTTATGCTGAAGCATCAGCCACGCATGCTTTTGCCCAGGCAGTAAATTTTAGCACATTATGCAAAAGTGCGCACACTCAAATAGTGGGTGAGGTTAGAACAAGAACAAGACTCGCTGACACCGAGTGCATTATACTTGCCTTCCACACTTCACTATCAATTTTTCCGCCAAATTCACTCCACACCTGTTTCTACGTACAGCGTTAAAACACAAACACACATAGTGGATCGGGAGTCAGAGGTGGGAGGGGAGCAAGGGAAGAAAGACAGAACACAGTTGTTAGCTAACTAGCTTACTCCACGCTCAGTGCATGTTGCAATAAGGAGCAAACCAGCAAAACATTTATTAAATTCAACTGAAACCCCAACAGCAGTCAATCAAGACTTTAAATGTTTTCTTCTTGTTTTGCTCCTATTGAACATTCAATAATCTACTGCTTCCTGATTAGTTTAACATGAGCAATACAGGCACAGTAGTCAGTGGTTGTTCAGACAGTGACCATTTTTCTGTTGTTTTTTTCTTTACTACAGCACATTGGATTTCAAATTAATAAAGTTTTAGATGACCATTAGATGCTAACATTTGGCTTAAAAAAAAAGTTAGTTATAAATGTAATTGAGTGCAAAGTGAACAAAGAGATAACCAAAAATAGGAAGAACCAATACAACTAAGAACATAAATAATGAATCCAGTAAAGATAAAATATCAAAAATAAAAAATACAAATAAAGTTTAAACAGAGTGCACAGTATTTTAATGGCACACACACAAAAAATTAACAGTACAACACTTATGATGACGTTTTTTATTTCATAACAGACCAGTTGAAATGTGCTGAGGTACTGAGCCAGAACAGAGTCACTGCCCAAACATTTGCTCACTGCACTGTATATAGCACAAGTTGGTCTATACAGCAATATACAAACACATACAGTCACACAGATTGATGAAAAAGACGTTTTGAGTATCTCACCTTGTCCTCATCTTCCTGCTGCTGAGAGCGACACTCTGCATCGGGCATCCCCTGTAGAGAAGTGGAGCGAGGCTAAAGACAGAGGATACAGAGGACTTGTTACTCACCACGTCTGCCATTTTGCCTTTTGTGTCACAGGCTTGATACTCGAGCAGTCTGGAGGTGAGTCGCTACAGATGGATGTGCCAAAATTTCATTCTGGCACCTCCATCTGTCAACATCAGTCCATTCTCACTCGATCAATATTTTATCTACACCATTCTGCTCTCTATCAATCTCCTTTCTGCTCTCCATTTCCATCTATCATTCCACATGATTGACTGATTGATTGGCTCGGTGTTCCCGTATTCTGCACTGCACTGAGGTATTGATGGTCACACTCGGTTTGAACAGCTGTCTTGATGCATATTTCTACCAATCCTCCACTAATTTTAGCCGCTAATACAGAAAAAGCACAGGAAATCAGAAAAATACACTGTGCCATTGTGCTAAAACATATGGCAGCTGGAAATTAATTCTCAATAAATGTGGAGAAAACCAGAGACAGCTGAATGTAACAGAAAAATGTTTATGTCATTGCTTACAAAGTAGCAGCTGTTGACGAAGCCACATGTGGGGAGGATGGGCTCATGAGTGGAGAGAGGCTCCACTGAACTGTCAGAGGTGGTGCTGCCCGAACGAGTCGACGCTCTGAAGAAGACCTCCGCCTGGCATGACTGTACACACACACACAGAGCACAGGTATTAATAATCCCTGTATTTAATGCATCTTTATTGGACTGACTCTACACAGGCACATGCAGCATTTTCATAGATTAAGGAAATCATTTCTCTTGTTGAGACTAATCCCGTTTTTTTGTTTTTTTTAAATTAGACAGTATTATCAGCAACAAAGCCACAAAACGTAACATGTGGAGTACTTAAATCTTACATTATACATTACAAAATATTATGAGTTTATCAGAACAGCATTAAAATTATTGTGTTGCGCACAGTGCTGTAAATGCATTTCAACCATACAATATCCACACTTTTTATTACAGCTATTATCTGTTTTCTACTGGGTGCTATTTTGTGGATTTATGATAATCAGAAGCTTCAAATAATAATTTTTATTTTTACAAGCATGACATTACAAATTGTAATAATGTCGAACAGTGATAGACTAATAATGAGGAGTTTAATTTGCAAACAAATTGCACAGCATTCATATGACATTATTAGGTTTATTTTTAATTACTGCTTTGAAGTTTGACTTTTGTTCATCTAAATGTGGCATTATTATTTATTTCCTCATTGTTCCTTTTCAGCTCTTTACATTGTGCATGGATTGTGTTCAGAAAGTACTCTGACCACAACTTGAGCCACTGCCAGAAAGGAGAAAAAAACGTTTTTCATCACTTAGAGTACATCCGCATTACGCCAGTTAAATCTGTAAACACATCTTTTTCTTGCTGTTTCAGCTCCGTGGTCCCTGACCAACGATTTGTTCAGCTGGCCTGTTAGTACACTCTGCTGTTATTTGCCAGCGGAGAAGAGGGCACTTTTAAATACCTTCACGTTGTTTAGGTATATCATTGTGGACAGAGCACTGTCCACAGAAAAATGTAACTAATGTGGGTGCAAATCATGTTCACACAAACGCTACACTTTCAAATTCATCTGGAGTGATCCCATTTAAACAATTAGAGGTGAAACTAAACAGAACAGACAGCTACAGCAAAAACAAAATACATTATTTACATGAGACCTAAAACCTGTGAATGTCAGTCTGTTGTTTTGTGTCTCACCTCGTGGTCAGGAGTGGGTGAGGGGCTGAGTGAGCCCAGGGAGTGTTTACGTGGTATTGAGGCTGTGTGGTCACCCAGGGCCGGGGACTCCGTCTGTCCAGGGGGAGCTGGATGGGTGGCAGGCCGCTCCCACTGGGTGGTGCCTGTAGGAATGTGCCAGTAGTAGATACCAGCCATGTCTGTGATCTTCTTCCATCCTGGAGGCAGGTCAGGGTCAGTCTGGAAAGACTGCTCACTCCAGATATCTGGTGGAGGGGGAAAAAAACACACATGTATGATTTATTAATGTCAACAAAAACACTGACAGAACTCATGTATACTTATAAATGCAGGTACATGGATTGGTACAAACAATGAGTGCTTTCAAACACATGCTACATGATCAATACGACTGACCTTTGCTGAATATCATTCCCCTCTCTACCCCCACAGTTCTTGTGGGGCTGTACTGTACCTAACCAACAGAATTCCTGCAGATAAATACACTGCATGTATAAATATACTTCTGTTACTGCACACAGACTGAGAATATTGACTTTTCTTCAATATAATCAAATTGGCCTCTGTGAAATGAAAGTTAACCCACACTGAGTAATATCAACAGCTGACTGGGATTATCAGCATCTGGTGCAGCTGTCCTTTTAACGAGCCGTGTCTCCACGTCCACAGACAACAACTGAACAAACTTGTTGCGATTGTGCAACAGACCCACACACATTTTTTAAAGAAAGACACACAAAAACACACAGGCATCTCTCTAGCAGAACAGTTGTCAAATGCAGTTCAAATAAGGAAGCCTAAGCAGGACTTAAATCTATCAGGATTCATTCAACATGACACAAATGAGAATCTATTATTACTCTCAGGCCATGGTAATTCTATTAGCTTCTTCTCTGCCCTGAGATTCATACAGATCTGCTGCTTTATTTCCATGGGTGTGTGATCCATTGTAGATTCTTTGATTCACTGTTCTTCTATCAGTCAAAAGTTATGTCTCAAGTACACATGGGTGGACAGCCAACTGTCAATAATGACGATACAGACAAGGATGTTGCAAATATTATTGTCAGTTTTGGTGTGAGTGCATGTGATATAAGAGAAAAAAAACTTCCCCTGCTAAACACAGAAGAACTGCTTTATAGGTGAAGCACACACAGGTTAGATAAAGTCAAAGAGACTTTCCTGGAAGATCATTAACTCGGTAATCAAAGCAGCGGAGACAAAAATGATTGCAGATACACAGAGGAGGGTAAACAAAGAAAACCTCATCATTTGTTCTAGCTCTTTTCAAGCTCAATATGCTCAATGAAGTCTGCTGGTACAGGCTACTTCCAATAAGCCAGCCTGTTCTTTTTCTCTATTATTTCTCTGTCTGTACATGGCAACGCTAATTACACTTTACCAGTAATGACAATTAAAGCATTAGTGTTTAAAACACAATTATTACTGTATGCTAAACGCTTTACTGTGTGGGTGGTTCACTAGGGAAGTTATAGGGTAAAAAAATTGAATTAAAACTGAACATCTTGTACAAAGACTGCATAAGTTACCAGGATGTTCTGGCCTGAAAAGCACACAATACTTTGATTGAATAATTTAGGTGTACTGGCTCAGGATGTATGGATTTATGTGAAATTTAAGCTTCCCTTCCTTAACATAACACAACATTAGCATATAGAGCAGACGGCTGTTACTGTAATTTATTTGACTGTGGTACATTTAGAGGAGCTACAGCTGTTACCTTGAAAACACACAACCACACACACGCACACACACACACACACACACACACACACACACACAGATCCTATGTGGAATCAGAGTACTGATATTAATGTTTCTTCACTCACTCTTGTACTAAATGTCACCTCATCTGAAGGCTGCAGTTTCCTGGCAGACAAGCCATCTGAAACGCGCGCACACACACACACACACACACACACACACACACACACACAGGACTATTGATGTGAACTTTGTGTGCAGGCAGCTGATGTCATAGCAGAGGTAATAAAGAAGATCCGAAACTGCATCAGGGGCTGTAGCAACTCATAAAGGTGATATAAACTCTGAGGGACTGGTCAGCTGGCGTCGTGCTGTGTATTTGTGTACATGTCTGTGTGTTTGTGTGTTTGTGTGCACGTGTGTACGACTGCAAAGAGTTCTTGAACTGCTGACCACGCTGATGAAACACAGCCCGCGGGCCCATTGCCACAACAGCCAGACATATGTCATCATGGCGACTGGGTCAGTCCAGATTGAGATGGAAAACCCATAGACACACACAGAGATCAGTTATTAAGACTTCAGTTTGTCTAAAGGACCAGAAATCACAGAAAAGATAAACCATACATCTTGGCACAAGCAGACATCTCTTGGGAGTTAAGACTGTGCTTTAGAGTAAGGAGCTGTGAAGCTATGCCTTCTGGGAGTTGAAGTCTTTTATAAGCAAAAAAAATAGGTCAGAGCATATAAAACTACAACAGAGAGGAGCTGAGTGTCTCTGTCTGCTGTGAGCGAGAGGGAAGATGGTGACTCAGAGTGGGTGCCAGTATGATATGAGTACTGACTGTGGATTAAAGCATGTGTGCGCACACACACACAGAAGAGATAGAACTGAAAGAATAAGAGCAGGGAGCGAGCTCTGTTTTAATGCTCTGGCTGGCATGGTTTGAGGGCTATATCATGAGTCAAAGTTATCAGTGTCACTCTCTGAGAGCAATGTGGCAAGTGAGGAAGTGGATGAAATGACTTAGCGTGCTAGCACTGATGCTGACAGTTAAAGTGCACCTATGCAGCTGATGCAAATGTGCCACATTGGAGCTACGTAGCAGTTAGCCTGTGAGAGCCTCGGTTAGCATGCAGCTCCATGCCAGAGTACAGTTGAGCAGAGGGGGGGGAGGGGAGAGCGACGAGCTTCTAGAGCAAAACACACACATATACACACACATACACATGTTCTCTCTGGCAGGAAAATGACACCACACGTACACACACCTCCGCAGCCAGACCAATGCACGCATTCACTCACAACAAACACACAAATACAGCATGCGCAGGCTACAGACAACATTATTACAGAGATAAACTTCATCCCCATGTTGGAAGAGACACACACACCTATGCTTATGCACACACACACACACACACAGACTTACGCAGACAGCGTTCAAACTCTAGCCCTACAGTGTAGTTTCCAGCCGATGCACCTACCCTCGTAATTGACAATCACAATGGCCAGCATGTAGTCTTTCCCCAGCATCATAGTTAGCTAGCTGCCTTTCATACAGCAAAACCCGGTGCTGTAACCAAAGAGAGAACCCCAGACAGAGATAGAAGGAGAGCAAGGGAGGGAGAGAGAGAGAGAGAGAGAGGGGGAGACACCGCAAGAGAGGGGGTGAGGAGAAAGAGAGAGAGACTTGGAGGCACATCGAGGCAGAGAAAACATGATGTGAAAAGAGAGGCAGAGAGGACGAGGAGAAAGAGTGAATGAGAAGGGCAGTGCAAGCAGGAAAGGAGAGAGAGAGGGATCGAGAAAAAACAAATATGTATAAAGAGAGGTTGTGTATCCCCTGCTGCTCAGCTATGTTTGCTGTTGTCTCTCCTTCCTCTATCTGGAGCATCAACAACATCAACAGCTCAAATGAGCCTGCCCTCCCTTTCCTGCCCCAAAAACAAACATACAGCCGGGTACACGTAAAGAAAACTTCAATTTTGGCACAGTCATCCTCATCGAATGTCTATGTTTATCACTTTCTCCCTCTTTTCCACCTTCCTCTTAGCCTCTGTTGGTTGTCCTGGCAACCCTCAGATCATCTTTCATTCCGTATCATATCCACTGGAGGTGCAGGGAGGAGGAAGAGGAGGAAGAGAGGAGGAGAGGGGGGAAGACATAGTAGGGGTGATAGAGGGAGAAAAAATGTCAAAGAGGAGGACATCGATATACTGGGGGTGGAACATTTTTTTTCAGGAAGTGGGTGACAGAGAAAAAAATGGTTCAACATACGACTGAAAAACATTGGATATCATATGTTTCTGTTCTGCCCTCATCCACATTCAACTAGTGTTCGCTGGCAATTGTTACAATGCATGTTGTTGAGTGAGTGTGGGAGAAACTTCTTTAAATGGGCTTTAAATCGCCTTGTTCAACTCCACGTGTGTGTCTGTGTATGTGTGTGTGTGTTTTGGCTCCCCTGTGTGAAAGCAATGTCGTACTTGCCCTCTAACCCGCAACATGCACAGGGGAATCTAACACACACCTGTGAAAACAACACCGCTTCGTCAATGTGAGGGAGGGAGGCAGACCGGTGGGCACGGCAACATGGACGACTGTGTGTTAGATATCCATAAATTCAACATGAATGATGCCAGTATCATGATTATCGACTCTTCAGCAAACCCTTAGAGACGACACAGTCCATCTGATATCTATTTTTTGTCCCCTTCCTCGGCTCATCAGCGCTCACAAATTGATCTACCTAAAAGCACAAGGCCATCGGATGAGAGAGAATTATCACTTTGAAATGACACTGTAAACAAGACAAGTTTTGAAGATGAATGAGGAAATCGTGGACAAAGGAACACATGGAAATCCAATCCTGGAATTCAGACAGCGGGATGGTGAAGCATAAAAGCTGCTAGTAATCATACTTGTAGAGAAATGAAATGCACAGATGCTCAGAGCCCTCAACTTGAGAGGGACAGTGAGTCATCAGAGAGCTAGATGAGAAGTATTCTGGCAGAAACAAGCACCATTTGAGGCTCAGCGGCTCAGAGCAGGACATCTCTCACAGACTGAGAGAGACGGGATGGTTTACAGCTGAGACCGTGTCAGAGGTCACGGCTGCTACTCTGCAGGAGATGGATGTGTTTCATGTACACCAAAGGGCAAAGCAGTCTGCTTTAACAGCCCAATTAAACTATACACCCAGATTTTTTACATAATGCTGACAAAGAAACACAATGACTTGAACAGACCTTCTGCAGAGGTAGGCAACAAGCAACTATAAGAAAGCAGAGGACCACAGAAGAGGTGATGACTCATAGGAATTTCTTTACTTCACTTCCAATATTCACCCCACAAAGTTCTGCTTTACTTTACGTACTGGGAGGGCAAACAGTAGCAAACAGAAGCTTTACATATTTTCATTCTCAGTGACATGTGGTGATATAGATAAACAATTAGTACAGTAGTGAGAAAATGTGAATTCAGAAACAGAAATCCAGATGTTTAAATAAACAGGTACATGTTGTCAATAGAAAAGATAAAACAGCTGATTCCTAATCACTGTAGTGTGCGGTAACTACACATCTATAAACACACAAACCACATGTGACCACATATCTCTTACAGTGTGAACGCTAATGAATCCTGATGCATCTCCAATAAGAACGTTATTGGAAAAACCAATGCTCTTCTTTGTCTTGCCCTGTTCTCATTTGCAACGCGTATATCATTTTGTCCTATCACCAGAAATACAGGTGTGAACACTGATCTGTCTTGGCTGTCCACTTGTGATCCAATTACTCAAAACAAATGTTTAAAGCCAAGTCTGAACAGGGCCTAAAAAGCTGACTGCCAGAGGACTGATCAGCAACTACTTTTCAAATCAAACAAACTCAGTAGCTTGAGATTTTACTGTAAAACAAAACAAGGGATTTGAATATATCATGTTTGAAGTTTCAACAGACACTTCACAAATTTCAGTCGTTTTTTTAGATCACATGATTAAAGAGTTAATTGAGAAAGCAATCATAGTAACTAATCATAAAAGCAATAATTATAAGCAGCCCTGTTTTTCCATCTATACAAATCTAAGTATAGGGAAGGATTTTCTCTCTGTCATTAGCCATAGCCTGCCCATCAGCCTGAGCTGGGAAGAACATGATACAAACTAACTTTAGATATGCCACCCTGAATAAACTGAACAACTAAAAATCTCAGTCAGCACGTCTGCTGCACAAACAGACCTATGAATTGAAGTCAGATGAACCCTAAGCCCTTCTTAAAATCCCCAACATAGGTAAGTATTGACAGGCTCAGCTGCAATACCGGAGGTCCACATACTCTTTTATTTAGTCCGTGTATGTAAGCCACAAAACCTCTTCCATCATTTAATATCTGCATCGTTTAATATTCCAAGAACAGGAATCATAAAACTAAGGGTAGGAGGGGGCAATACGGATCATAGGAAGCTAAATGAGCTCTTCTCTCTGGAGCATCAGCTTTAGATAAAATATCAAAGACATTGAGGAAGAAAGAAAGATAATGGCAGCTAGATTTTGTATTAACTCATGACGACTACCGTGCAGGGCCTGTTCACACACACACACACATTCACAGGGCACAGCTTGAAACAGGATGCAGCTGATCTGGCTTGCTAACCACCCATGAGGTTACAAGGGCACTTCCCGTCTCAGAGGGATTCTGGGAGATTTACTGGAGGCTGGAGCGTTTGTTATTCTGTTCCAGCAATGCCTGACTTCTACACACACACACACACACACACACACGGTCACCCTAAATGGAAACATGTCATCAGCAGGGAGAGGATGGTGAAACCACTACATAGCACACAGGAAGAAAAAAAAAGCACCAGAGTGTCTGACATCCACTCACATGAGAACTTTGCCAAATACTAGTAAATAACAGAAACTACAAAGTTTAATGCAACAAAGTATTTGCAGCACAGATTTATGAGCGTGTACCTGTCTCCTCTGGGGAGTTGCTCTCCTGGGACAGGGTAGTCCAGCTCAACTCTTCATCACTGGGGTTCAGATTCTGGATGCGATTCAAAGCACAGTCTGTCTTAGCGCCAGTCCTCCTGTCCTTCTTCGTCTCGGGAGAAGAGGAGGAAGAGGAGGGGCAGGAGGCCACAGAGAGCAGGGGAGTGTCCTCTGGACTGGCTTGCCGTGGTGGAGAAGGAGGAGGTGGCACCGGGGAGTTCTTGCCTGATTTGAGGAGCTTGAGGTTGGAGTGGAGGTCAGAGATGAGTTCCAGGCCTGGAGGAACTTTGTGGTTCTTCACAGGAGACTCACTTTCTATCATAAGTAACGGCTTCTTCTCCTCGTCTTCCAGCTCCTCCACCACCTCATCTTCTTCAATCTTCATCTTTGACATAATTTCCTTCTCAGACAGAATACTGATGTCATCGGTCTCCTCTGCCTCAGTGTTCAAGTCAAAATCCAAATCTGCTGTGTTGCTGTTCAGTTTGAGCTCTGCAGACGTGTTAATGTTACAGTCTATGTCTGATTCTGTTGTCTGCTCAGGTTCTGCATCGCTGTTAGTGTCTGGGTTCAGTTCAACATCTGGCTTCAACACATCTTCCTCTCGGTCATTATTAGTGAGAGTGTGACTGTCTTGTTCCTCTGCTGTGTTGACGTTAAGGTCGTCCGCTATAGTTTCTGAATTACAGTCCTGGTCCACTGAGTCAGGGCCAGTTGTGTTTTTGTTGTGATCTTGACCGGCTTTACGAAGCTGGTTAACCCCATTCTTGGCTAGTTTGGGATTGTTGGGGGTTGAAGACTGGGATGGGGATGATGAAGGTGATGATGCTGGAGGTGGCCCTGCTTCTCCGAGACCCATGGCGGTCTGGATACTGGTAAGCGCATACTTTTTGCGACATTTGGGAGGCGTGGCAGAGCCCTGTTTGATGACATCGCTGCTGAGTAGCTGGTTGTGTGAGGAGCGGAGGCTGAGTGAGGTGGGAGGCGTGGCAGCAGGGCCATTACGATTGGTCACATCTACTGACATCATCATGGCACAAGACAGATCACCTAAAACAGGAAAGGAATGGGAGGTGAAGCAGTTTAAAACCACACATTTTAATACAATACACTGGTCAGTTAGCATTGTGAAACAGTATTGCTGTGCTTAGGAAATGCTACTGGTCCCATCATGTTAATTTCATCCTTGCAGGAGCAGCATCAGACAGTACACACCAAGTTCAGTTGGCATATAGCATATGACTACTAACAGTTCTTCATTAAAACTGCCCAGAAGTGAGTAAAGATTCATTACTGTTTCACTACATGAGGAGAGCTACACAATTTACAATCAGTAAGTTGAATATGAGGAAGATCTAATATCAAGTCCAATATACAGAGTTTACTCACTCTTGTCAAACTTAATAGAAAAAAATGCAGTAAGAGTAAATCAACAATGATGCAAACTAAACTTATCGACTAATCCAGAGTTGGTTTTGGCCGTGACGAGCAGACTTTAAACACTACTAGCATGGGGGGGGGGATGGGGAGGTGCTCACCATGAATGTGAGTGTAAGGTTTTCATTATACAAACGCTGAACACAAACACAGCATGTGTGAAGGCATGCTTTCAAGCATGTGTGTGTCCGTGTGAGTCTGTGTGAGTGTGTGTGTATTTAGTACCTGACCGGAGGTCAGTCAGAGACTGGCGCTGGTCACGGTTCAGAGTTCAGTGGACTCAGCTGCAGATCTAAAACCCCACAGAGAAAAAAAATAAACTGTGAAAAAATGATAAGAAGAAGAATGCAAAGAATCCAGACTACTTGTAGTACTTCTTGGATGCCCCTCAGAGACCACATTCATCCATGTGCAAACCAACTACAGCTTGTTTCCATGGAGACAATACAACACTGTGAGGCAGTGAGGATCCTCCAAACACCATAGAAATCAAAATTATAGAACAGCCATGCTGAATAAAACACGGATGAAGCAACAAAGATGAAGCATACCATCAATCGGGACTTTGGACTTGTTGTGCATGTTGTTCCACTCATGCGCAACAATTTGACCAGTAACTAAATGTACTTTACACTGATTAAGGGGATAGTGTAGTGTTTAACAAGGCGGGGGAAAACTTCAGTGGATTTCCAACACGTTTGTTTTCTTTTAGACAAAACCAAAAAATATCATGTAAGAGAACGTCTGGAGAACAAGAGAAGCGCACTAGTTAGCATGCAAGTTATTTTAGCTATGGTAATCTGCTATTACCCCAAACACATGTAAACACTGATGTAAACTGATGGAACATATCCTTACACCATCTTCAATGTTGCATCATGAAACTAAGGCGGTATCTGGATGGAGGTGGAAGAATTGTGGCAAAGACAAAGGTGTTGCTAACCTAGAAATGATATGTGTTTAATGTGTTTTTAGTTAATCCAAATAACAATAAATGATCTACATTGAACTCAGATAAGCAGGGAAAGCAACCCTTTAATTGTAAGTAAAAGAGACTGTATCTGTAAGTATCATTCCTAGAGCACATCTGAACACCAACTCTATTAATAGGCAACACCAACAGCAATGCTTGCGAAAAATGAAAGCAGATACAAAATTAAAAATGTTTCAAAGGGTTTACAACAGTCTTTTTGCTGTTGCTACTTACCACAGAACTAAGGATTATGGGAAACTCCAGGATGGAGCAGGTCCATACTGGTAGTCAGTGGTTCTTCCTTCATCCAATCACGAGGGCTTCACTGAAGCAGCAGCAGCGTCCTGAGGGGGAGACAAACATAAAATAGGATTAATGAGAGAGAAAGAGGGAGGGCTGGGCAGAGTGAGAGAAAGAGGTCTGCAGGACACCAAAGGGACAAATAATAAAGATATCAATTATTCACAACCTCAATCAAACATTAATACATAAGGCCGGAGTGTGTTTGTATGTATATGTGTGCGCGTGTGTGAACATAGGCCTCATTTGGTACACAGCTCATATTTCTTTCTTTGGTGCAGTCTTTGCCAACCCTTTGCTGACTGGAACCATCATAAACTTAATGCCACAGGAGACTTGTAAACTCCCCCTACTCTGCTTTCCAACAACTGACACGCGCGCACACACACACACACTTGCATTACAACATAATGCAGTCAAGACTCTTGGACAGTTCTCATCCACAACCTCCCGGAGAAGTAGAGAGAAAGATAATGAGCATAGTTAGCTTGGACCATAAAACCACACTTATCCCTGGCTGAGGGGCTGGAAAAACACCTGGAATAAAACTGAAAGAATGTAAACAAATGTTACTCTATAATATGGATTTTTGAAGTCCATGAGTCCAAATTGAAATGATTTTTTTTTTTTAAATGACTAAATCAATTACATTATTAGTGTAATCCTCTAAAGTACTGCAATCTCCTGCACCATATGTCAGCAAGTGTGCTGATCCGTGTAAAAACATCCATGGCATTTAAAAAAGGTCCATGACCATCAGGGTTTGTTTTTTTTTCAAATCAGGCAAATCTTTAAATGCCAATAGTGGCCTGTGGTTGATCAGGCTGAAACTGCCTTTTGTGATTTTCTTTTCCTTCTTCACTTTCCCCAACCCCTAATTCTGCTCATTTGTCTGGATGACAGGATTCACTGCAGATATTGCAGAATCCCCCTCAGATCCTGACATCAAGACTACACCTCTACCAGGACTGTGTTCACATAGTTGCATTTTGTCTTCTCCCTCTTCTTTTCCTTTAATGATTCTATCTTAAGCTTTGGGCATATTTCTTTCCCTTTTTTGTTAAACAGCAATAAACAGACTAATCAAAGCAGAAATAACAACTGACACAGCAGATTTTCAGAAGCCTCTTGTACTTGGATGTCCTGGTTACTTACTGTTTAAGGTGTATGCCACATAACAGCAGCATCCACAGTTTGATCTCAGGTCAGACGACCTTTGTTGCATCTCATCTCCCTCTTCTTCCCCTCAATCTTCCTCTCTCTGGATCTTTACATAAAGCAGCTGAGATGTTTTTCATTTTGTTCTGATGATACATGAAGCTGATGGAGCTTGCTGCAGTTGAGGTTTTACATTTTAGTCACAATATCTTCTCTGCAGCAACCTGTAAAACTATTCAAGCTATCGAGAGTTAGTGATTTGCTGTTTGTCATCTTCAATAAATAAGGAATAATGTCACTATGTAATTAGGCTAGCTCTATATTTCCAGCATTTTGCAAGCTTGATTGAAACCCGAATGCATTTTCCAACAAGTTAATCAACCTGTCACACACTGGAAGTGCACAATATACCATAAAAACAAGTCTCCAGGCTTACATAACTTTACTTTTACACAGGTTTATTTAACTGACCACAGTCGTGAATAGAGGACACATCTGTGAATGCTAAACTGCACGACCGGTGTGATTAAATCTATACAACATACTCAACGGTTGACAGACACAACAACCGTTTTCTGAATCATTAATGTCACTGACAAACATCTGGTTTGTCTGGCAGCACTAGGTGTTACACCAACTGTGGTAAAAGTGTTAAAACATCTGAGGAGCAGCTGTGTAATTTTATCCAGCTGCTCAAACTGTAATGTTTTCCTTCTTTGTGGTGGTTTAAGCTGGGGCAGGTGAGATCGAACTGGATCAGTGGCTATAAGAGATTTAATATGACACATGTCACAAAGATTATCATTGACGTTGTAAAATGAAAGATTACTCAGTGGAAGAAACTGAATAATCTATGAAATCAGATCATAAATAGTATGAAAATAAGGAAGGCAACAAAAGAGGAATGATGTATAAAAGTGCATCATAAACGGTTGCATTCTGGGATTAAAATTACAAGGCATGCTTGGTTTCCTTGAATCCTGCTGCAACAAGTCTGCATACCAGAGACTATATGTGTGAGAGAAAGTGTATAAAAGGCTGTGTGCTCTAAAAACTTATGAATCATTCCTCATTAAATGTTGCTGCAGACCAGGTTTTACAGGTCGGATGTGGGATCTGTGAGATTGCTCTTAATCCTTCTCAACTTTAGTCACTGTAATTCATCTTGTCAGTTATTAAGCAGAACAAATCACCACAGTGTAAATACTTGAATTGGGCCTGGAGGAGAGATGGCGAGCATGATACAGAGGTCTGGTAAGCTCAGCTCTTTTTTACTACACACCACCAGATTGTTTTCATGTCAAAAACATCAGTCTTCAGCCTCAACCAACACATCATCTTGACATCATTTGACCCAAATTATCAGACTTCACATCAAATTCCCGCTGGAGCCACAAAATGCTTTGTAACCTGTAAACAAAATTTTATGTGCAACTGTGACGTTTCCCTTTAAAGTCACCACTTTAACCTCATACTGTTTTTGTTTTTTATTTTTTTCATTGCAAGCCCAGTGTGCTGTCGGAGCCAACACAACAACAAAAAAGTGTCACTGTCCAAACACTAACTACAGACTGCAGTGAAGATGCCATATTATTATCTGCCTCACAGACAGATGAAAAACAAAAAAAATGTAAAGTTTCAACACTTGGGTGGAGCTAACAGTTCAACAGCAGCACGTCAAGTATGCACCAAAACTGCAACTTTCAATCCCAACTACATCTGGTTACGGCTCCAGATTAGACGGGACGAGAGTTATTGTAGCGCCTCTTTAGGGCCTCAACACTCGTGAAGGGCTCCCTGAAGTCCTCTGCTGCGGATGAGGGGGTCCAGGCGTAATTACAGGGCCCCCGTTCTGTGGGCTGGTGCGGCACTGGCACTGACACACACACACACAAACACTCACTCACAAACACACACGCACGAGTAGTAAACATGAGCCTTCCACATGGACTCACTTGTAAACAGTTAAATGCAGTGGTACAGACTGGGACGCAGACAGACAGGAGGTATGTTGAAGAGACACACTTTGAGAACAGAGACAGACAAAAACACACATCAGGAGGGTTGTAATAAGACCTAGGATGTGTCACATTATGGCGGCGTGACCTTTGACTTCTGACCCGCTGGCCAGCCCACCGAGTGTGTGCCATTTTGTGTGTTAGTGTCGTAGGTATGCTGGGGGGTCTGGCTCCAACAGGAACCAAGGGAAGCAGCTGCAAACACTTCACCTCTCTCTGTTTCTTTTTACATGCATGCTGTGTGGAACCGCCGTCATTTACCAGACCCTGGACCGAGCCAGGCACAGACAGATTGCTTTTAAATTCATACGCCAAGTGGAGGCCTGCCAACAGTTTGATAGGCCTCTCATCCCTCCTTCCTGCCCTTCCCTCTTCAAGGTTTCTCACCATTCTACTTCCTCAGCTAATCCCACTTGACTTTTACCTTTTTTCCTCCATCCCCGTTTTCTTGCCCCACTTCCTATCCTCTCCGGGCCAAGACCACATTCATCTTCTACCTTTCACCCCCTCCCCCGCCCCCCTCGTGTTGCTTTGTCTA